>PITA01018344.1:0-40631 GCA_004023965.1 Spilogale gracilis
CCCGCCATCTTTCTCCTGCCCTTCCCCTTTTCACCTTATCACAGCCCCCCTCCAAACCCACACTGCCCCCCTTAAGCATTTCCCAGAGCCACCTCCAGCATTGTTTTTCCCTTCTGTGTCACTTGGCATTGGGGACGGGATCTTTCTGGGTCCCTCTGCCCCTCTCTCATCCTGTCACTGTCAGTCTGTCTCTCTGCCTGTGTTCCCTCCTGCAAGCAAGCGTCTGTCCCTGGCTGAGGTAGCAGACTGTTTATGAACCTAGAGAACTGCTTCAGTGCTTCCAAAGCCAAGTTTGAGCCCGTCTTGCTGGGATTCATCGCATCTTCTTTCCTGGGTTTGGGGGAGTGGAGGCAGCAGCAGAACTCCTTCCTATCTCCTGCTATGCAGTGAGCGCTAGGCTTCTTCTAGTATCCCTAAATAAATGGTCGTTTCACAACTGAGGCTCCGTCATTCACCCAGTCCCCAGGGCTTCTTTACCCTCTCCTGGCCCAGGATGAAAAGTGAGGTATGAAGTGTCTGGGTTTAGCAGGACTCATTCAACTTGAGCTGGGATGGTGAGAAAGGGGACTTGAGGCATGACAGTTGGGAGAGTAGTGACTGACGTCTAATGTTTTGCCAAGGGACAAATAGATTCTGATCATTCCCAGGGCTCAGCCAGAAAGAGGCCTGTTTCCCCCCTCAGCCCCCAAATTATGGTGGTGGTGGCCTTTTCCAGCCAGAAGGATTCTGTATCTGGAAATGCCTTCAGAAATGGCCTCAAGCCCCTTCCTCAGTTCCCCCAGCTCTTAAATTGTTATCACTTCAGACCTATAGCTGGACCTTAGCTAGGATCGCCTTCCAGTTACCCAGAAATAATCAGAGCTGAAAAGGGAGGCCATGTCCAAATATGCTCTTCCCAATTTCTGATCCCAGACCCCAGCATCTCAGTCCTTTGAATATCCCCTCCCAGAAGGATGCAGGCAGGAAACCCAGGGAACTTTATTCCCACACAGATTCAAATGGCAGAACTCAAAATCACCAAGCAGCCATGGGAAGGCCTGACATGTCACCGATGAGTGGGGGACAGGGAGGCAAGTGCCTGTAGCTGAGCACTTGATGACAGAGGAGCAGGTGTGTAGTGACCAAAAAAGGTCTGGGCATGAGCTTGGAGGGGACTAGGCAGAGGAGGAGGGGCTGGGGCCCCCAGCAGGTGAGGCTGGCTGGGAGGTGGAAGGTAGAGGCAAGTAGCTATATATTGCATAGCTAATTTGAAAGTTGGGGAGATGACATTGTCCTGGAAAACTTTAAAGACATATCAAACACATGCATAGTGGGGCGGAAAGCCACACAGGGAAAAGGATCCCTGAGAAAAAGATCAGAGAGGCTCTGGAAGGAACCGCTAATTCGCTGAGTACAGGCCAGACACCCAGAAGTGGACTGTCACGATGAAACAGAGCTACTGTTTACTGGGCATGTAGGATATGCCAAGCTAAATGGTCTCCATAGATCTATCTGCTGGAGTGATTTTCTTAACAGGGTTTTCTCTGAATTTTCCAAACCCGCTATGGGTTTGACAGAGCCGATGTCAGATAGGCAGGATGTGCATCTAGATCCATTTATCAGCCAACTTCCTAGACCCCAGAATTTCCAGACCCAAACATTCTCAAACTGCCTCCTTGATTTTTACTCTATTCACTTATATTTTCTTAAAATAATAAAGTTTTGACCCACTTTGGTTCAGATATAGTTTGATCTGTCCTAAACAGTAACATAAATGAAATCAGGAGATTGCTCTGCTGGTCCTGTTCTCTCTGCTACACATTAAAATACAAGGTAACTGGAAAAGTGAAACATCCCTAAAATCATTTTATGCCCTACCAGGGGGACCCATGTCACACATTGAGAAATGTCCCAAGCTGTAAGTCCTTCCAGAGGCTTACAGGGGCTCTTATAAAAGGAAATAGGATGAGAAAGGAAGCCCTGTTTTGCTTCAAAGTTCTGAGTCCAAAAGGATGAAACAAAATTGCCCTCTTGTCATGAGGGTGCGGTGAGGGTGGGGCAGTAGCCAGGCCAGCCTGCAGGGGGCACCTGAATTTCATCTGCCAGTTGCTAGCCTGACCTGGGTCAGGAAAATGCCAAGCCATAGGAGGCACCTGTCAGACATCCTGCAGCCCCCTGTGCTTCTGTCTCGATGGCAGGAGACTGTGTCAGTTTCCTCCCAGGAGGGCAGGGATCTAGAACAAGCCCTGGGGTGAGGTGGGAGACATCTTAACCCAAAGATGCCAAGGCCCTTGGTAGGGGCCTGGGAAAGATGCTTAGAGAACATATAAAAAAGACCAAGCGCTGGACTCTGAGCAAGCTAGAGAACTGAGAGAAGGCCTCCCAAGAGGCCCAGGGACAGGCGGCCAAGTGGAGCTCGGGCCTTGGCTGTCACTGTCCAAAGGCACCCCGGGGAGCTGCCCCACAGAAGGGGTGGGGCTGGTGAGAGGGAGCCCCCAGATCCCCCTCCAGGTCCCAGGGACAGGCAGATCCAGGCTCTGTGAGAAGTGCCCCCAAGAGGTCCCTGGATAGGAAGAATGGAAGCTCTCTAACATCCCACAGAAGCCTGTCTGAGAGCAGCAAGCACCTTCTGTGCATTGGCAGTTGTATGGGTGCCTAAGAGGGTCCTGCCAAGGCAGCTTTTCCCATAGCCCAGTCAGGCCTGCAGAAGCTTGAAGGTCCCATCTGTCCCTTCCCTGCACGCATTGGTCCCTAAGTTGGGCTTCTCTTCCTGCCACCACCCCACAACTCCCTGCCTCTCCTTATAGATAGAGTATTGGGGATGGGCAGACAAGCTGGTACAGCAAGTCTCATGAGCCTTCCCAGCCACCGTAGTCTTGGTGCCCTGAGAGGAAGACTGAGTGATGGCTTCCAACCCCAACCATGGTGAGGATGAGCCCTGTTGCTATAGCAACTTCCCAAGCACTCTCTGCCCCCCAGGCCAGGGAAGGGCTGCAGTGGGGTTTTGGGAACAGGTAAAGAGGAAGAGTCATTAGACCCTTGACTGGCCCTGGAAACCCTTCCCTGACTAACCACCCTGAGCTTGGGGGCCTGGGGAAAAGCAGAGGTATGGGTGGCCCTGTTCAGGACGCTCCACTCAGAGCAGGGGTCCAGCTCGGTTTTAGTATATGTGCTGTCAAAGCGAGCTCAGACCAAGGCAGTGGGGTGGTCCAGCGCAGTGTGTGTTAAGCTCAGAGCGGGGGTTGGTTCAGCTCAGTGCTGGAGTCCAGGTCATAATGGATAATGGATGATGGCTCAGTACAGAATGGGGGTCCACCTGACTGGGGAGTGATCCAGTCCAGAGTACGGATCCCATTCATCCGTGTCCCAGACAAACAGGTTTCAGAGGGCTGAGTGTTGCTGAGATTGTTGTCTGCAGTGTCTGAGGCTGGGCTCCTGCCTCCTGCTGTGGCCCTGGCTTTTAGATGGGTGTCTGGGGTTCTTTCTGTTAGCCCAAATCGATTTCAGACTGGAGTGGAGACTGGGAACCACCACTCCGTCCCCCATAGGAGACATGGCAGGGGTGTGGTTTCATAAGCCAGCAGCTGGCTGGGTTTTCCTTCTCTGCCACTTCCTGTTGTCAGCAGGGGCCATGGGTGCAGAGCAGTGTCAGAGAAGCTTCCACTGACCCTCCACTCTATTTGGGATGTGGAAAGAAGGAGGAAGATGGGCAAGGCTGCCTCCCCCTCCCCCACCCCTAGGTTCAGCCTTTCGTTTCCGGTTGGACTTTCATGGCTGAAAGCAGAGCCAAGCACAGGGCAAGGTTTGACAGGCCAAGGACATCCCGCGATGGCAGACCGCTCTCTGCCCCCGCGTAGGAGCAAGACAAATCGGATATACCCATTTTTCTCTTGGGGTAACAGGATTTGGGAGCTCCAGTTTCAAAGAGGACTTAGGGGAGGAGATAGGGTGGCTCTTGCAGCTGCCTGCACGCCCCCCCCCCCACTGCGCCTTTCTTTCCATCCACTTTCAGCTAATTAACGGGGTTCTGGGTCCTCTTTGGCCCCTAGGGAGCCCCTTGCTGCTGCCTGGGCCTGAACCTTAACTCCTTCCCCTCTGCCCAGTGGGCACTGCCCTGGCCGCATCCGGTGCCATCCACTGAGTAGTTCAGCCCCCACTGAGGAAGGCAGGACCTGGCATCTTGGGAGCAGTGAAGTCCCTGGAACAGGAAGGTAGCTTCAGCACTCCACCCCAGGGGCAGCCAGGCCAGCCAGAAGGGACACCCTCAGGAGAATCTTCCCGCTGCCTTCTGCCAAGGAGGGCCTTGGCAAACCTTGGCCAGCTGGGAGCAGGTACCTTTAAATGCTTCCCTGGCAACCAGCTCCTCCTCCCTGGTCCCCTGAGGCCCTCCAGAGGAAGCCAGCTCGGAGGCTTTGCGTATTCCTGGTTTCCCTGCAAAGGGAAGGTTCCAGGGAGAGCTCAGGGCAGCCTGGGATGGATCTGGGGTCAGGCAGTGGCCAGGGCAGTGACTCGGAGACCACCTTCCAGCTGTGGCTGCAGCTGCTCCTCTGGGTCCACCTGACTGTCCGTTTCCTGGGTTACCTGCACCACACCTTCTGGGCACCTAAGCCGCAGCCAGCACCCTGAGCCTCCCTGGCTAGGGTTTTGATGGGTCCCAGATCACCCTCTCCCTCTCCACCTCCCATTGCACCCTCTGCTGGAAGAGGTAGGAAGCAGAGGTGAGTATAGGGGCTCCTGGCTGGGGTTCTCCCATCGTTATCCCCCTTGATCTGCCCACTTCTTCTGTCACTGTCCCCTCCTCCCCACTGTGCCCAAATCTGGCAAGTTGATGGCACCAGAAGGGACACAGTCTGTTGGGCCCTTTAGTACTTTGAGAGTCTAGAGAAGGGCTGTACCAGGACCGAGGCACCCATGGATCCTCTCAGTGGTTTATCAGCAGATAGCCAAAGACAGGCCCACCAAGTCAGGAAAAAGCAGAATGTGGTGGTTCTCAGGGATAGCTTAGAGCAAACAGGGAAGAAGACCAGGCATTCTCCTGCATTCTTCCCATACCCCTTCCTTTGCCTTCTTGGGTAAACAAAGGTGAAGTCCCAAGAGGGTACCTTCTCCCCCGCCACCTTCATCCAGAATTCAGTGTGTATGTTTGGAGGTTTCCAAGGAAGGTATGTGTGTCAGAAAAGATTGTGCTAGTGAAAGCATTTGGTTTTGTGCAGCCTCCCCCCCCCCGCCCCCCTTGGGAGAGGTCTTAAGCAGTTGATGGCCCAGCCAGGTATCAGCCTAGGACTCATGGCCATTCCTTGACTGCCACCTGTCTGCCCAGTCCCTCATTTTAGGGCTTTCTTGGCCAAGAGTCTGTCCTCCGTCTGCCACTCCTACAACCCCATAGAAGGCTCTTCCCTCCGAATGCTGAGGGGAGTTGGGGACAGTGGGAGTGGCGGCCACCCATGAGGCTGTGTGGGATTCCTGGTACTGTGCCTGGGTGGTCCAGGCAGATGACAGACGAGGCCAGAGTGCAAGCCTGCACAACCCCTCAGGGTAGCAGGTGTCTCAGGAACATCAAGAGGTAGAAGACGGGTTGGTCTGTGGGACACCCTGGTGCACTGCCACCGGGTGGGAACGAAACACTTAGTTCTATGGGCAGTGAGGTCCAGCAGGCCACCGGAGGCCTGTTCAGTCTTCCCATCTGTACAAGGAGAGGAACAGCAGGTTTGAGCTGGCACGGTAGGAGTTAAGTACGGAGAGCATTCAGCACAGGACTGGCACATGGGAAGGGTCCCCGAACAGCGTGCCTGGCCCCAGGAGGTGGTTACAAGGACGGGTGTGTAAAGCGAGACTCCACCAGGCTGTACATTTAAGGTTGGAGAGGCCAGTGCACCGCACACACTCCCCATACACACACTGGTATTTCATACCTCAATTTTTTGAAACACTTAACAGCAAAATTAGTAATTGCCATTGTTATGGCATTAACCCCATACCAGCCACTGTCCCACCCCTTTTGCCAAGATTAATTCATTCAGTCCTCATAATCACCTTACCAGGTCGTTACTGGTATTATTCCCACTTTACAGATGAAAACCGAGGTCAGGTCAGTCACCTAAGGTTGCACAGCTCATCAGAGACCAGACTGGGATTTAAACTTGATCTTGTCCCAGTGTTCTGGCCTTTAACTGCTTTATGGGGCTCCTTCTCGGCTTTGGCAAGAAGACCTGTTTTCAAGCCTCAGTTTCCTAGGGCGTTAAATGGGAAGAATGGATAAAATGAGAGTTGGTTGGCAAACCAAATGAGCAAGCCCAGAGTCTACCAGCAGGTCGTCACTGTTAGCTGGATGGTGATGTTCACCTTGGGGTGCTGAAGGGCCCATGGGGTATGGGCATTAGGTAAGGCTCCCCTTGAACCAGCTCTGGAGGAAGGACCCCCTGGACTGGCCAAGGCAGGAATGGGGCCAGCTGAGGGCCAAGGCGACAGCTGAGCCCCCCAAAGGCGCCTGCTACCCGAGCCCCAGAGGCCTCCACCCAGGGCCCGGCCTCCCCAGAGAAGGGGCTGGAGGAGCAGCCAAATCCCCAGGCTATAAATATCTTGGCTGGCGTCGGCTCTGGCCATGGAATGTCAGTCAGAACTGGGGCGAGTGGGGGTGGGCTGGCCTGGGCGTCACTCTGTATACCCCTAATAGCAACCCCCGAGTCGCCTTGTACCCCATTTGGGACAAAGCTGAGGCTGTATCCCACTTCTCTGAGTAAAGGGGCCCCAGGCCCCAGCCCAGATCAGGGTCCCCCAGAGCTGCCTTCCAGCTCAGCCAGGGCACCTGAAGCTACTGGGAAAAGGTCAGTCTCTGGATTAAGACAGCTACACCCCACTTTGCACAATGGGCATCTCCCCGCAAGAATAGCCTCCCCACCCTGACAAGATGGGGTCTCTAACTAATGCTCTCTCTTTTCCTTTCAGTGAAAGAGTTCTTAGCCAAAGCCAAAGAAGATTTTCTTAAAAAATGGGAAAATCCTGCTCAGGTAAGCCCTGTGGATGCAGAGCCCTGAGAGGGGGGAGCTGATGGCCCCCAACCCTATGTCCCTGTAATATAGTGAGGATTTTTAGGGCCTAGTAGAGGGGTGTGGAGCCCCTGACCCCTTTGCTCCCTAGAGCCAATGGGGGACCTGGGCAGAGGCACCCAATCACCCACTGCCACGTACCCCTGCCCCACCACCCCCTTCCACCTGGTGGCCCCTGCCCCCCATGCAGCTGCCAGCAGTTCCTGGGCCCCGGGCCAGGGCCGGATCTGGCCCTTGCCACCCGCCTTAAGGAATGTGTCCTTCGCCATCTTGTTTTTCCGCCCCTTGTCCTCTCCCCCATCACTCCACCCGCTCCCCAGGGCCCCCTCTGCTGGTGGCAGAGGGGATGCCCTGGACCTTGGCCTTGCCCCGACTTGGAGAGGGTCCCTGACCCTCCCAAACCCTCTGCCCACAGAATACAGCCCATTTGGATCAGTTCGAACGAATCAAGACCCTCGGCACGGGCTCCTTTGGGCGGGTGATGCTGGTAAAGCACAAGGAGACCGGGAACCACTTTGCCATGAAGATCCTCGACAAACAGAAGGTAAGCATGGCCCGGCCTAGAGGCCACCGTTCCCCCCCCCGCCCCCCACGCTTTCATTCAGACCATTCCCAGTGCCTGAGTGCTCTTCCTGCCTGTCATTCACCAACTGTTTCCTGGGCCTTCATAATGTGCCAGACCTGAGGGCCAGAAGCCCCCATGCTGCCTTCATGAAGCTTCCCCTCAAGACCAGCTACTGATGGGAGTCCAGGCAGTGGGCATGGGTTCAGACACCTAGCCTATTTCAAGGAAGCCAGAAGTCTTCCTGGGAAAAATATTGTATTTACACAGACCTTACTACTTTCTTTTCTTTCTTTCTCTCTCTCTCTCTCTCTCTCTCTCTCTCTCTCTCTCTCTCTTTTTTAAACTTATTTATTAGATAGCAAGAGAGAGCACAAGGAGGGGTAGGGGGGGTTGAGAGAGGGAGAGGGAGAAGCAGACTCCCCACTGAGCAGGGAGCCCAGTGCAGGGCTCAGTGCAGGGCTCGATCCCAGGACTCTGGAATGATGACTGGAGCCATCCTAGTTTAACCACCTGAGCCACCCAGGTGCCCCACACAGACTGTCTGTCTGACTGTCTTTCTTTCTTTCTTTCTTTCTTTCTTTCTTTCTTTCTTTCTTTCTTTCTTTCTTTCTTTCTTTCTTTCTTTTTAAGATTCTGTTTATTTATTTGAGACAGGGAGAGGGGTTAAAGTGGGGAGGAGGGTCAGAGGGAGAGGGAGAAACAGACTCCCCACTGAGCAGGGAGCGTGATGTGGAGCTCTGTCCCAGGACCCTGGGATCATGACTGGAGCTGAAGGCAGATGCTCAACTGACTGAGCCACCCAGGCGCCCCACAGACCTTACTTTTGTATTTTGAGACCCTACTTTATGCCAGGCGCTGCTATAGGGTAGCACTGTTTAATAGAAATGTAATACAAGCCGTATACAGTTTTAAATTTTGTGGAACACCCCCCTTTAAATATAAAAACAGGTAGAATTCATTTCAGCAATGTGCTCTAATTAAGCCAGTGTCTTTACAATATTATAATTTCAACATAGGTAACCAGTGTAAAATATGCCATTAACGAGACATCTTGAGTTTTTTTTTTTCTATATTAAGTCTTCAGAATCCACTGTGTATTTTATACTTACATCTCTGGTCAGATGTTCAGTTTTCACTAGAAAAACAAGAAAAAGCAGAGAGGTTGGAAAAGCATATTCACATACCCTGTGTTGTTCCAATCAGGCTTAAAAGTCACTCAGTAACTGCCTCAAATGTCTGTTTTTAACTTTTCATTTTAGAAACTTAAAATTTTAAACTTAGTTCATGGGCGCCTGGGTGGCTCAGTGGGTTAAAGCCTCTGCCTTCGGCTCAGGTCATGGTCTCAGGGTCCTGGGATCGAGGCCCGCATCGGGCTCTCTGCTTGGCAGGGAGCCTGCTTCCTCCTCTCTCTGCCTGCCCCTCTGCCTACTTGTGATCTCTCTCTCTGTCAAATAAATAAGTAAAATCTTTTTTAAAAAATAAACTCGATTCGCCAGGGAACTAGCCACATCTCAACTGCACAGTAGCCGCACATGGCTAGTGTGGACTCACTGGACACTGCGGGTGTAGACCCACAGCATACAGCTGTGAGCAAAGTAGGAAAGGGCCTCTAGCACAGCAGATCAGAGCTGACCAGGCTGCCCGTGGGGGACATGCAGGCTTTACCCTGACTAGCTGCAGGTGACCTTGGGCAAGTCACTTCCCTTCTCTGCATCTGTGTCTTCCAAAATGCCATGCTCAGAGTGCATACCGTATCCTCAGGGCTCTTGTCACTATGTGTGAGGCACCGGCTGGGGTGCTCGGGATGCAGGCAAAGCCTAAACATCTCTCAGGCACCACTCTCCCTTGTCTTTTCGGTTTCAGCTTAGCTGCCCCTTCCTCCAGGAAGCCTTTTCTGACTCCCTCATCCCCCTGACTTTACCAGGCCCCTAATATGGGCATCTGCAGGCCCCTAGGTTCCCCCACCATGGCTCTGTCCCCTCTGGGCCATGAGGCTTGGGGACTCGTGTTCTTGCCCTGAACTGCACGCAGGGACAGGCAGCTCTGCCTTCTCAGTGTGTCCTGAGCATCCAGTCCCAGGCTCTACAGGCTGTGGGCACTCAGAGGACCCAGCCTTGCCCAGGCAGCCCTCCTCCTGGGCACCGGGGAAGAGGAGGACCCTCTCAGACCCTCTCTACCCTCCCTTCCCACCCCCACAGGTGGTGAAGCTGAAACAGATTGAGCATACGCTGAACGAAAAGCGCATCCTGCAAGCGGTCAACTTTCCGTTCCTCGTCAAACTCGAGTTCTCTTTCAAGGTGGGGTCCCCGGGGGCCAGGGCCCCTGCTAGGTGGTACAACCTTGGGGCTCCCAGAGCTAGGGTGGGGGCCGAGGACAAGCAGCGACTGCCTAAGGCGGCAGGCCCACTAACGAGAAAGAAGGAGCCCCAGAGGAGGGATGGTAGGGGGCAGGACTAGACTCTGGTAGACCCATGCTCGGCTCCTGGGCCCACCAGCTTCTGGCCTGAGAGCCTGACTGACTTCTCTCTAAACCCCATCTCCATTTGACAGCAAGCACGTGACACCCAACTATAGCCCCGACTCACCATGCGGCCTGGACTCAGAGCCCCACTCTGGGCACCTCCAGGCTGCGTGACACTGGCACAGGACCTCAGTGCCCTGAGTCTCAGTTTCCTTGTCTATAAAGTGCGGATCACAACACTCCCCACCTAATGGGGTGGCCATGACCGTTCTGAGCACAAAGTGAGCGCCCTCTGTGAGCTATTTTGGGTGTTGTCCTAAGCTGTGACAGCAAGATCTGGGAAAAGCCTTTCAAGGCCTGAGACTCAGATAGTCCCAAGGGTCCCATGCATGGTTTAAAACTCTGCTGCTACCTTCTTAAAAGTTGTCATAACTTTTTTTAAAGTTTTTTAAACTTTAAGTGTTTTAAAGTTTTTTAAACAAGGGGCTTCACATTTCTGGGGCCCCATAAATTCTGTAGCCCATCCTAGACCCGTTTTACGGGCGATAAAACTGTGACCTCAAGCTTTGGTCAAGACATGAGGCACCATGGAGTCCTCCAGCCCAGGCATGCTGGCTGGGCCCCTTACACCCCACCTGCCGGCCCTCGCTTACCCTCTGTAAGCAGGATACCAGCTGCCCCTTCTTCATGGGGCAGAAGGAAATGAGACGGGAGGCTAAGGGAGTACAACACTTGGATCATATGGGAGCCAAGATTGTTGTTGTCACTTTATTTTGGAACACCCACCATGTAAGGGCACCAGGCTTTCAAACCGGGGCCCTGATCAGCCGCTGTTTCCCATAGGACAACTCGAATTTATACATGGTCATGGAGTATGTGCCTGGCGGGGAGATGTTCTCGCACCTGCGGCGGATCGGAAGGTTCAGGTGAGCTGGCCAGGTGGGCCCAGGTGTGCTCACAGGTGTCATCACAGGACCAAGCCATCTGAGGGCATGAAGTGGGCTCTTCAGGTCTGTCTGGCTTCTTGTTGCCCTTGAGCCAAGGAATCTGATTTCTCAGCCCCGACAAAACAGAAGAAACACGGTGACTTAGGGCTCCCTGTTTAAGTTGACGGTTTCAAAATTCACGCTCTCTTTTTCCTTAGTTACATAGATGCCCGCTTTACATACAGCAGATCACACAGGTGTTCAGTGTTGACGGTCGCATACACTTGTGAAACCACTACCCAACATACCATCAAGAACATTTCCATCACCCCAGAAAATTCCCCCGAACCCCTTTCTTGGCAGATTGCCGTCCTGAAGAAAGCAGTTGTCCTTTCTGGTTTCAAACACCATAAATGGGTTTGGTTTGGGTTTGGACTGGATATAAATGGAATCACACCGTTTATATTCTTCTGCTTCACATAATCATCTTGACATCTCACCGTGTTATTGAGTATATCCTGGCGGCGGCGGTGGGCATGATTCCGGTGTGTGAAGCCACCGCAGTCTTGTTGTGTTCCCTTGTTGATGGACATGTGGCTCTTTCCCATGCGGGGCCACATGTGAAATCTGCTCTGCTTGAGTATTTGGGACAGCTCTGGAGGCCAGCTGCTAGACCATTTGGGGGTGGGCAGGTCATGCTGGGCACAACCACCCGCGCTCACCTGTCCTCTCCCCAATTGTCCCACTAGTGAACCGCATGCCCGCTTCTACGCGGCCCAGATCGTCCTGACCTTCGAGTACCTGCACTCACTTGACCTCATCTACCGGGACCTGAAGCCGGAGAACCTCCTCATTGACCAGCAGGGCTACATTCAGGTGCCCACCAGGACAGGCAGGGGACAGGCCCAGGCGGCTGTGGGCTGGATCCTCCCCCTCCCTCCCTCCTTCCTGGCCAACAGCCTGTTCTTGTGCCCACAGGTGACAGACTTCGGTTTTGCCAAGCGTGTAAAAGGCCGCACCTGGACCTTATGCGGGACCCCCGAGTACCTGGCCCCAGAGATCATCCTGAGCAAAGTAGGCACCTCCCCGCCCATCCCACTGCCTTGAGGCCCGCTCCACCTGCATCCACCTCCTTGCGCTCCTCTCCTCACAACGTACCCCCCTCTCACTCCAGGGCTACAACAAGGCTGTGGACTGGTGGGCCCTAGGGGTTCTTATCTACGAGATGGCCGCTGGCTACCCGCCCTTCTTCGCTGACCAGCCCATCCAGATCTATGAGAAGATTGTCTCTGGGAAGGTGAGGCCTGGATCTGGGGGCTAAGCCCCCAGACAGACCCTTCCACACCAATTCTGCTCACCATGGAGTCCTGCATGTAGTGTCAGAACAATCTAGAAGTTCATTAAGTTAGGCCAAGCAGTGAAGCTGGGTGCACCAGCCACATGAACAGACCAGCACCTCACACAACCTCCCTGCCTAATCCTGGACCCATGCTGCTGGTATTTCCAGGGCTTCCAGAACCCCAAGCCTCACCCAAACACCTTCCCTGCCTGACAGGAAGCTCTGCTTGCCTCCAGTCATCCCATTGAGCATGAGTTTTCACAAGTTTCACAGCAGAAAAGCAACTGTGTGCAGTTCCCAGGTGCCGCTCTGGGCCCTGCAGGGTCACCTAGGAGAGGCGGCCCATGCCTCCTCTCCCAGATGTAGACTTCCTAACTCTTGGGGTGCAGGTCAGGGCAGCAGAGCTGTCATAGAGTGCAGATGTGCTTACTGTTGCACAACACACACCCCCTTGGCTGTACCCCAGCACTTGGAAGGAGAAATGAACCTTAGGCTTGGAGAGCATTATCACAGGCCCCAGGGGCTTGGGACAGGGTGGGAACTCCACCTCTGCCCTCAGTTCACTACCTTGTTGGGAGGACCCAGCCATCCTTCCACCTGGCCTGGGAATTAGTGGAAGCAGCTCCCAGCTCAGCCTGGGGGCACCGACCTAGTTCCAAGTCCCAGCTCAGCCACCCATTGACTTTAAAACCTCGGGCAAGTGCCTTTGCTCCTCTGAGCCTCATCTTACCATATGAGAACTGGGAACGAGACACTTGCTCTCTGAGAAAAAAACCAGCTGCAGTGTAGGGTCACTAAAGAGGAAAGACAAAATGTCTGCCAACAGGCAGAAAAGAAATTACAGAGAAAATGGCCCAAAGTGGAGGGTGGGGGGTGGAAACAGTTCTGAGGAGGAAAGAGAAGATGAGCATAACTCCCTTCTTTGTAGCATTTTACAGTTCCCACGCACCCTGTACGGTATTCTCTCTCTCATGCAACTCTGGGATATCTTCCCTGTGCCAGAGAGGCAGTCACAGGCCCAGAGAGGTTAAGGGCCATGGCCAAGGTCATATGGCATGTAAGATGTAGAGCAGTGCTGAAGCTTAGTTCTTGCGGCAGTGAATGCAGTGACTACTTGCAAACAAGGCTTTGGGGAAGTTTCTGGAAGAGTTGAAATGAGCCTTAAAGAGTAGAAGACTCTTAGCTATGGGGAGAGAGTGGGAAACAAAAAACAGTAATTTCTGTCATAACTGTGAATATGTCAAAAGTCCCTTGACGCCAGCAGAGCTGCCTTAGGAAACAGTAGATAAGAATGCAAGTTTTGGAGTGCAACAGACCCAAGGTGAAAGCCCCCATCCCACTCCTCTGTGTGACCTTGAGCAAGCTGTTCAACCCTTCTGAGCCTCTTTCCTCTTCTCTGAAACAAGAACATCATAGCATTTACCTTAGAACAGCAGTTCCCAGAGTGGCCTCCTGTCCGGCAGCATCAGCATGGCTGAGGAACAGGCTAGACACAGGTCCTCAGACCTCCTGAATCAGAAACTCCAGTGGATCCAACAGACTTTTTTTTTTAAGATTTTATTTATTTATCTGGGGGCACCTGGGTGGCTCAGTTGGTTAGCAACTGCCTTCGGCTCAGGACATGATCCCGGAGACCCGGGATCGAGTCCCACGTCGGGCTCCCTGCTCAGCCGGAAGCCTGCTTCTCCCTCTCTCACTCCACCTGCTTGTGTTCCCCCTCTCGCTGTGTTTCTCTCTGTCAAATAAATAAAATCTTTAAAAAAAAAATATTTTATTTATCTGATGCAGAGAAATTGAGAGCACAAGGGGGAGCAGGCAGGAGAGGGAGAGGCAGGCTCCCCATTGTGAGCAAGGATCCCAACCTGGAGCTCAATCTCAGAAACTCAGGATCATGACATGAGCTGAAGGCAGATACTTAACCAACTGAGCCACCCAGATGTCCCCCAATAAGCTTTCTTAATGAGATCCTGAAGCACACTCAAAGATTCTCTACCCAGTAGGACTATTAGGTGGCAAAGGCAGCATTCTGGGATTCCCCAGACTCCAGACAAGTCCCCCACCTTGTCTGTATTAACCTCCTCCAGGTGCGGTTCCCATCCCACTTCAGCTCTGACCTGAAGGATCTGCTGCGGAACCTGCTGCAGGTGGACCTCACCAAACGCTTTGGGAACCTCAAGAATGGGGTTAACGATATCAAGAACCACAAGTGGTTTGCCACAACTGACTGGATTGCCATCTACCAGAGGAAGGTGGGCCACCTCCTTCCCCATGCTGTCCCTCTTCCCAGCAGGTGCAGTGAAGGTTTTGAGAGGCCACCAGCCAGGGAGGGCTACCAGTGGAGAAGTGGAAAGGGTAGTGACATCTGAAAATAGGCCACAGGCTCTGAGTCAGTCCAACTGAGGGGCCTTAGAGTCATGGGGGTCTAGAAGTAGGATCATGGGGTCATTTGGCCACTCTGTAACCTTGGGCACGAGACACCTCTCTGGTGAACTAACTATAATGAGATTCTTAGGTTCTTAAGGTGAGTCCACATCCTAATGTTAAGCTCAGACCTGGGTCATAGTAAATTATCTAATGAATGTTAGGCCATTCACATTTATTATTGTAAGGGTGATTATGTTGACTACTGAGGTCTGAGTGGTTCTTAACCCCTCTCCAGGTGGAAGCTCCCTTCATACCAAAGTTTAAAGGCCCTGGGGACACGAGTAATTTTGACGACTATGAGGAGGAAGAGATCCGAGTCTCCATCAATGAGAAGTGTGGCAAGGAGTTTACTGAGTTTTAGGGGTGTGCCTGTGCCCCCACGGGTTTTCTTTCTTTTTCTTTCTTTTTTTCTTTTTTTTTTTTTGGTGGGGGGGGTGGGGGGGTTGGATTGAACAGCCAGAGGGCCCCAGAGTTCCTTGCATCTAATTTCACCCCCACCCCACCCTCCAGGGTAGGGGGAACAGGAAGCCAGGTATTCAGAGGAATGGAAACACCAGCTGCTTCCCTTCAGTCCCTCACCCTCCTGCCACCCCACCGCTTTTGCCTTCCTCCTCCCCAGAAGCCCCCAACCCAGCCCACTTCTGCCTATTTTAAACGAGTTTCTATGTTCCAGTCAGACCATGTCTTGCTGGGGTATTCAGGGACAGGGTATGGGAAGAGGGGCCCAAACTTAATTCCATCCCCACCCCCCCAAACCACAGGCATCACCCACTAAGGGCAAATGAAGGAAAGGCCAGCCTTCTCTTCAGAGCAATGGTGCCTGGAAAGGAGAGATTTTAGTGACCTGTTCAGTGGGCTGCTTGCTAGAATTAAAAAAAAAAAAAAAAAAAAGTATATTATTTAAGTTCCACCAGTGCCTCCCCACCTCCTTCCCCTAGCTTCCCATGCTTCCCCCTTCCCAAATCCATTTTAACAAGGCTGGGAAGCAGACTGAATTTGTAAAGGAAGGAGCTGGGGTTCAGAACTCCGCCCCAAGCTGCTAATCTCTGCTCCTCTGCCCACCTCCCCCCCAACCCTGGGGGTTCCCCTGGCAAGGCTGGGCCCTTTAGGAAGCTCCTGTCCCCTTCTGCCCCAACAGACCTTTCTTCACCCTTGGGCTTCAGCCAAGACAAAGAAAGCAACTGCCCTCTCCCTGCCAAAAAGGAGTTGTCCCCAAAAAGGTAGAAGGGGTGCCCCAAGCCCAGGGTCTGCCCTCCCACCAGCACTCCCCCCAAACTCTAATTTTATTCTCAGCTAGATTTTAATGCCCAGCCTCCTCTCTGCTAAATTGGGAAGGCAAACCCCCCTGCAAAAGAAGGCAAAGCCCTCCTCCCCTTCTTGGCCCCGGGTTCAAGGCCAGGGTTGCTGGGGAGGGGCTGCCTGTTTTATTCACCCAGCAGCCTCCGCCACCCTCCTCCCATCCTGGGCGCTCCTCCTCTGCTTAGCTGTCAGCTGCCCATCGCCCTTTCTCCCCCCACATTTGTGCTTTTTTCATTCTTAAAAGTGGGGAGCCACCCCCTTCATCCCCATATTTGTCCCTCTCATAACTTCTTCCCATCCAGGAGGAGCTCTCAGGCCTGGGGTGGGGCCCCGGGTGGGCACGGGGGCGATTCAACCTGTGTGCTGCGAAGGACGCAACTTCCTCTTGAACAGTGTGCTGTTGTAAACATATTTGAAAACTATTACCAATAAAGTTTTGTTTAAAAAAAGTGTCGCTGGTGTTCCCGACTTCGGTCACCCGCCCACACATCCCCAGGGGTTTGGAAAGAGAATTTCGGACCCCAACGTCCAGGCTGATCAGGATCTGGCCTGAGTCCTTGTAAAATTGGGTTTGGCCGGAATTCCGCCACTACCCCGCCCCGCAGGAGAAGGGGGCGCCAAACTGCCCTTTGACCCTGCATTCGGGGTCCCCGAATCTGCGGCGCGCCCCCTCGGCGTCCAGCCCTCAGCCGAGAGGGCGCTCTAGGGAGCCGCCGGGGCCGGCGCGCCGGGAGGCCGAGCGGCGGCGGGGGCGGCCCTGGCAGGGGGGGTAAAGGGTGGGAGAGACTGTGCGCGCCCCCCTCCCCGCATCCTCGGCGCGGAGCGCCGGGCCAAGCGCGCTGTTGGAGCGCGGGGGCGGCGACAGTCAAAGGGTCCCCACGGCGCCCGGCAAGCGCAGCGGCCCGGCCCGCGGGCGGCGAGTTCCCGGTAAGTGCGGTCCCGAGAGCGGAGCGCGCCGGGGAGGCGTGGAGAGGGGGGCTGGGCGCCGGGGACGTCTGGGTCCCGCGCCCAATGGCTGGAGGGCGGCCGAGCACCGCCCGCCCGCCCCGCCCGCCCCCTCTCCCCTCCCCCCGGCACTCCCCTCCCCCTCCCCCGCCCGCCGCTTTCCCCCGCCCCCGCCCCGGCGCCAACTCCGCGGCGCCTCCTTAAAAAGCGCGCGGGAGTTGTAAGGGGGGGCCGGAGCGAGCCAGAGTGAGCGAGAGCGCAGGGTAAAGGGGGCGGGCGGGGGGCCCGGGCTCCACCTTAAAAGCGGGCGCGTGGGGGTGGGAGGGAGGAAGGCGGGCGGCGGGGAGGAGGGAGGGAGGGAAGGAAGGGGGGCCGGAGTGTCCCGGGCGCAGGGCGCGCGTGCGGCGGCGGCGGCGGGGAGGGGCCGGCCGCGCCGCGCTCCCCTCCTCCCTCCTCGCATCCCCGGCCCCGCGCGCGCCCAGCAGAAGCGGGTCTGTGTGTGCGTGCGTGCGAGTGAGTGAGTGTGTGCATATTTTTTTTCTCTTTTCTTTCTCTCTCACTGTTTTTTCTCTCTCGCGCTCCCTCTCTCTCGCTTTTTTTTTTTTTTTTTTTTTTTTTCAAAGAAACAGCAGCGCCGCCGCCGCTCCGCCGAGGCGCTGCGCCCCCCGGGGGGGGGAGGCGGAGGAGGCGGGCAGCGGCGGAGGGAGGGGAGCCGGGGAGGGGGGCGCCGCGCTGGGAGGGAGGCAGCGCGCACGGTGCAGCCGGGCCGGGCGGGAGGCATGGCGGGGCCCCCGGCCCTACCCCCGCCGGAGACGGCGGCGGCCGCCACCACGGCGGCCGCTGCCTCGTCGTCCGCTGCTTCCCCGCACTACCAAGAGTGGATCCTGGACACCATCGACTCGCTGCGCTCGCGCAAGGCGCGGCCGGACCTGGAGCGCATCTGCCGGATGGTGCGGCGGCGGCACGGCCCGGAGCCGGAGCGCACGCGCGCCGAGCTCGAGAAACTGATCCAGCAGCGCGCCGTGCTCCGGGTCAGCTACAAGGGGAGCATCTCGTACCGCAACGCGGCGCGCGTCCAGCCGCCCCGGCGCGGAGCCACCCCGCCGGCCCCGCCGCGCGCCCCCCGCGGGGGCCCCGCCGCCGCCGCCGCGCCGCCGCCCACGCCCGCCCCGCCGCCACCGCCCGCGCCCGTCGCCGCCACCGCCCCGGCCCGGGCGCCCCGCGCGGCCGCCGCGGCCGCCGCCACAGCGCCCCCCTCGCCCGGCCCCGCGCAGCCGGGCCCCCGCGCGCAGCGGGCCGCGCCCCTGGCCGCGCCGCCGCCCGCGCCCGCCGCTCCTCCGGCAGTGGCGCCCCCGGCCGGCCCGCGCCGCGCCCCCCCGCCCGCCGTCGCCGCCCGGGAGCCGCCGCTGCCGCCGCCGCCACAGCCGCCGGCGCCGCCACAGCAGCAGCAGCCGCCGCCGCCGCAGCCACAGCAGCCGCCGGAGGGGGGCGCGGCGCGGGCCGGCGGCCCGGCGCGGCCCGTGAGCCTGCGGGAAGTCGTGCGCTACCTCGGGGGCAGCGGCGGCGCCGGCGGCCGTCTTACCCGCGGCCGCGTGCAGGGGCTACTGGAAGAAGAGGCGGCAGCGCGGGGCCGCCTAGAGCGCACCCGCCTCGGAGCGCTTGCGCTGCCCCGCGGGGACAGGCCCGGACGGGCGCCGCCGGCCGCCAGCGCCCGCGCGTCGCGGAGCAAGGTGAGCGCGCCGGGGAAGGGGGGGGTGGTGCCGCGCGGTAGGCAGGTGCGGGAGAAGTTGGTGGCGGGGCGCGAGTCCCGGGAGGACCCGGGTGGCGGGCGGCCCTGGCTTTTCGTGTCTTAACTGCGGGTTCGGCGCTTGGTGACCTTGGCAAGTGACTTAATCTTGCCGAGCCTCAGTTTCCTCTGTTTGTAAAACGCGACTTAATAGCAGTGGCGACCCCTTGAGGTTGTTAAGCGAGTTTAGTGAGATTTGGTTACTGAGGGCTTTATTAACACAGAGCCTGGCACGGACTGAATGCGTAAAAAGTTAGTCCGTGTTGATATTAAAGGTGGGTGTTAAGCACACCACCCGGTCCTGGGTCCCAGGGACTGGGCCCAGGGCCAGAACAGCTACTAACCTTTCTTGCCTCTCTCCCGGCATCAGAGAGGTGGAGAAGAGCGAGTGCTTGAGAAGGAAGAGGAGGAAGAAGATGATGAAGAGGAAGATGATGAAGACGATGTGTCTGAGGGCTCGGAGGTGCCTGAGGGTGACCGTCCAGCAGGTACCCAGCACCACCAGCTTAATGGCGAACGAGGCCCTCAGAGTGCCAAGGAAAGGGTCAAGGAGTGGACACCCTGTGGACCCCACCAGGGCCAGGATGAAAGCCGGGGGCCGGCACCAGGCAGTGGTACCCGCCAAGTGTTCTCCATGGCAGCCATGAATAAGGAAGGGGGATCAGGTAAGGATCTCTCCGAGTTTGGGGGTAGTACCTGGTGGGGAGGAACTGAGCCCCAAGACCAAGCCACAGGCATATGTATTTTCTTTCCCAGCCTCTGCGGCCACTGGGCCAGATTCCCCATCTCCTGTGCCTTTGCCCCCAGGAAAACCAGCCCTACCAGGGGCTGATGGAACCCCCTTTGGCTGTCCGTAAGTTGGGGTATTTGAGACTTGGGTGTTGCCTACATCCATGTAACAGAACCGGAGGAGTGTGGCTGCTCACTGGTTCCCTCTGTTCTGACACAGTTCTGGGCGCAAAGAGAAGCCGGCTGATCCTGTGGAATGGACGGTGATGGATGTGGTTGAGTACTTCACCGAGGCCGGCTTCCCAGAGCAGGCAACAGCTTTCCAAGAACAGGCGAGTTCCAGGCCTCGGTGTACCCCTCTGTTCCATCCAGGGCCTCAGTGGGCATCCGCTCTGATCCTGCTCTCACCCTGCTCACTCTTTCTCTGTCCCACCCAGGAAATCGATGGCAAGTCTTTGCTACTCATGCAGCGCACAGATGTGCTGACTGGCCTGTCCATCCGCCTGGGCCCAGCCCTGAAAATCTACGAGCACCACATCAAGGTGCTGCAGCAAGGCCACTTTGAGGATGATGACCCCGATGGCTTTCTAGGCTGAACACCCAGCCTCCCTCCTGCCCCAGCCCATTCCAGCCCCATCTCACCTAAGACCCCCAGAGTCCAGGAGCTAGATGGGGACACTCTCAGCCCTCATAACAGATCCCAGTGAGGGGGCATTCCTCCCTACTCATCTCTTCCCTGTTTCCCCAGCATACACACATCTGGCCCTCAGCACATCCTGTACTCCATGATAGAGTGTGGAGTGGGACAGGGCCTACTCATATCACCCCAGGAGGCCAGCCCTCCCCCCAGGTCTAGGACATTTTTCAAAAAAACAAAAACGGGGGCTTCCTATCTCCCCTAGATCCTCTTCAGTTCAGCCAGATGTTTCCTATATAAATGTTTTGTTCTGCCTGTTCATTTTGGTGGGTGGCCTTTCCTCTCTCCCCCACCACCCATACCCTATCCCGGTCTGCCCCTGGGAACAGCTGGGGTGGGGTCTCTGGGTCTTCCCTAACCCTCTCCTTTCTGTTGGTTGTCGCTCCAGCTGGCTGTATTGCTTTTTAATATTGCACCGAAGGTTTTTTAAATAAAGTTTAAAAAAAAAATGCCAGGAGTTCAATTTTATGAATGGACTGGGGGGGGGGGCGCTTAAAGAGCTATGGGTCTCCTGGGAGATTCTGGGGTTAAGACAAAATTGTTTTGAGGAGGAAGACAAGTAGTACATAGGACTGCCTGACAGCCAGCCAGGACAGGAAGTGCTGCAGGAGAGCAGGAATATTTGCTTAGTTGGGTCATCTCCCATCCTCATAACAGTGCCCAGGCACACAGTAGGTGCTCAAATATTTGTTGAGTGACCAGCAGCTAACTAGGTTTTATGAGCATTTTCTTGGTTGTTCTCTCTGCAGCCCCATAGGCAGAGAGCTCATAAAACACCACTTTCTGGAAGAGGCAACTGGCTCGCACAGCAAAGATGCTTGCTCAGGGTCAGAGGGTGGGGTCAGACACCTGTCTGAATTCTTTACCCAGTCTTTTTAAGTGTAATTAATGTATTTGGCTTCCCAGCTGTATGTCTATCAGCTTTAACAGGCCACCAAGAATCTAGTCTATAACTACTGAGGGCAGGTGTCTGTTGTGGACCAACGGTTGGGTCTCCAGGCCTCCCGGTCCTCGCCAATAAAATGAACAGAAGGGATGGAGATCATGGGACCGCGAGTTTTTCCAGGTGAAGATTTTTAGTATTGTTATCAGTTGAAACAGCTAGTGACACCACAAGTCCCTACTAAGTTCTAATGCAGTTTCCCAACTCCATCAGAGTTTTTAAAAATATACAGATTCTAGGGCCAGAGTCAGACTCTACGAGGCCGGGGTGTCCTTCCTTTATGTACCTGTGCTCCGGGTTTGGAGGCTCAATAAAGACCCCTCTTCCCTAGGAAACCTCCTAGGAGAAAGGTGCTGGCCCCCAGGGCCTCACCCTAGGAGAGAGCCGCGCCAGCACCAGCCCAGGTCACCGCTCTCCGATGCGACCCCTAAGCCAGGTTCCAGGAGCGCGCATGTGCGCGGGGCCCCGCGGGCGCGCAGCGCGGACCGGGAGGCGCGCCCCAGAGAGGCGCGCCCCTTCGCGTGTTGAAATTCAAACGAGGCGAACTCCCTCCGTGAGGTGCCGCGCCGGCGGAGAGGTCTAGGCAGGGGCGAGTAGGAAGGGGGCCGCATTCCCAAACCCGGCAAATCCGAGCTTCCCGGGGCGGGGTCGAACCCGCGGCCAACGTGAGCGGCTGAGGCTTAAAGAGCTGCGGCCCTCGCCTGCAACCCCACGATGGCTACCGAGCAGTGGTTCGTGGAGCCGCTCCCCCCGGGCCCAGGAGAAATACCACCTCCGGACGACTTGGAACCTGGGGCGCAGCCCTGTGGAGACCCCTCCTGGTCGGCGTCCCCTGCCGGACCTGGGGACCCAGCGGAGGCAGGACCGCAGGACGTCCAGGGGCAGCTACTGGGGGCCTCTACCGCTTCTCCTTCCCCTGAGCCTCCGGTCCCGGGTCCAGGGCCCGCCCCTCCTCGCCTACCCTTGGACACCATGTTCAGCCCCATCACGGAACAGCTCCGCTACCTGCTCAAGAAGGCAGATGACTTCCAGAGCTATTTGCTTTACAGGTGATGCCGGACCGGGTCCTAGGTCCTGAGGATGAGACTGAGGAGAGGGTAATAGGATAGGCAACACACGCTAGGTTCTCAAACGCAAAAGCATCAGGAGCCAGAGACGCTAAATGAAGCTAGTTGATTGGGAATCCCATTTCGAAGAGTGATAACTGTGTAGAAATTTGGGATTAGGGAACGCCTGCTATTATGTGGCCCCCAGGGGTTGCCAGTTCACGAGGACTTTTCTCCCAGTTTTTAACTGTTGGCTTACATTTCGAAACCTGGGCAGGCTAAACAAAACCAATCTGTGCCAGATTTGGCCCAACTGGCTACAAGTGTGAGAGCCCCACCCACCCACCCAAGGGTAGTGTGATGCCCAGCCCAGGGGGAATGGGACTGGAATTCTCACATTTCAGTATCCTTTGGAATCCGAGGGGAGGCTGTTTAAACCCTAGATTTCTGGGATCCACCCTACAGGAAATTTTGAGTGAAAGTCAGTCGTAGAACTCAAGCGTCAGCATCTTAACAAGTGTTCCCAATGGTTTTGATGCAAATTGTCCTGGAAGATATTCTGAGAAAGGCCTGGCGCATTTTTGATAGGGGGTCCAGGAGGTCCAGGCCAGGGGTACAAGTCAGCAGTGAGTAGAATGGGAAATGGGGTATAAGGGACCCCAGGCAAAGGCCCTCTTTTCCCTTTAGCAGGGACCGAGTACAGAAGGAACAGCTGGCAAAGGCCATGCCCACCTTCTTACAGATGTGTGAGCCCTACTTTCTCTACCTGGAGGCAGCTGCACGGAGTGTGCCCCCCATCTATGGAGCCCTGCAGGAGCTGGTCCGAAAGGGGGTGTGTGAAGCAGGTTTCCCAGACCCTATGCCCCTTTCTTCACCCTTCAGGAGTGGGAAATGACAGGGGGAGGGCAATCCTGGCAGGCCAGCTAATCTCATTACACCTCTTCTTCCATGCAGCTGTTGCAGATCTCCCAACAGCTGACCCTGCGCCTAGAACAGCTGGTCCTCATGTATGCCTCCTTTGGGTTCGTGGACCTGGAAGAGACTGACCCCCTAAGGTAAAAGTGTAGGAGAATGGAATGGGAGTGGGGAGAGGGTGGAGTCCAGAGCCCAGCCTCATTCCCTACTCTCCCATCTCCTCTCAGCATCTCCTGTTTCTTCTGCGGGAGGTTCTCCATCAGCCCTTCTCTTGAGGTGTCCATCTTCAGATACTGTGCCCCAGCAGCCTACACCGCCAGCCGCTCCCCCCGATACCTCTACAAGAAGATGCGTTGGAACTTGGAAACCACCCCAGAGCCCAACAGCAGGGGGCAAGACTCCCATGTGGATTAGTGAGTCCCCTTATAAAACCAAAGTCCTCCCCTCTCTCTGCAGAATGCCAGTGTAGGCCTCTGAACCGCCCCACTACCAGCAAAGCATGGAAAGCCATGCAGGAAACCAGAGATCTTTGAAAGGCCATCCCCACCTTAAAAAAAAAAATTCGCCCCCTCATTAAAATAAAAGTCATCTTAAAAGTAGGCTGATGGGGAGTAAAGGCCTCAGCGTTGAGCCATATCCCTCCCTGAGAATTTGAGGGCAAATTCTGAGGAGTTCCACCTCACCCCCAAAATCAAAGTCCTCAACAGAAGAAGCTAGGAAACTGCTTATTCTTAACTGACACCCCCTCCCCTTCCAGCTACTTCCTGTGCTATCGAGATACATGGGAAGACACAGGCAAGAGTCCCGCCAATTCGTGCCCCCAGATCCAGAAGCTGTGGTCCATTGGCCGATGGGTGCCACTAGGACCTGCCGAGGATGACCTTTATTCATGGTAGGAGTTAGGGCAATGGCAAAGTGAGTTTGGGGCTTGGAGGGAGGGGCAGAATCCCACCAAAGACCATCCACTTCCCCAATATTATTTCCCTTGGTAATAAGGATAGTTTTTTATTGTGCCCTGAAAAGTGCTTTATGCAGACTTGTGTAACAACCCATTGAGGTCCATATGTTAAGCCCCATTTTACAAAGAGAACAGGTGCTCAGAGAAGTTAAGTTACCTGCCCAAGGACACACAGCTGGCTGGGTGATATGCCAGGTCAGGGCTAAAGCTGTTCAGCCTCCCAGAGACATTACCCTCTAGGTTTCTCATCAACGAGAAAACCACTTTCCCCCCAGGGTTTTTCCCACCCCCAGCTGAACAAAGCGGCTTTCAGCCACAGTCTCTTACTCGAGGGGAGGGGCTCCCGAGAAGCAGGGGAGTGCTCACGTCCAGGCCTGTCTGTTCTGGCCCCCAGGATTTTGTGCCGGCAACCGCCCGGGGACTATCAGCAGCTGCTGACCATCGGCTTTGAGGAGCCGTCGCACATGCTGGCCACCGACCTGCTGGTGCAGATCCTCACGGGCCAGGGAGGCCCGGCCCGGCCCCCGAGCTCGGCCGCGGCGTGGGCCGCGCAGGGGTCTTGAGCCTGGAGAGAGGGTGTAAGCTGGAGCTTGACAGTTCCAAACTCCAGGAGAGGGAGCATGGGAGGGGCTCACACGTTCTCCCAGGGCACCTCGGCCTCGCCTTCCAAGGGGCCAGGCCGAGCTGGCCAGTGCGCACCGGATTCGGCCCGGCCGCGGAGCCCTTCTTGTAGACACACCAGTTTTGCGTTAAATAAAAGAAAGAGGTCACAGGCTCAGCGTCCGCTTGTAGTGCCGCGCCCCACCCCTTGGGGCGAGGGGGCCCCGCCCACTCGCGCGGCCTTCTGGGAAATGTAGTCTTTGAACTAAAACCAAAGTCCCTCGACTGGTGGACAAGAGCTCAAGGCATGCGCAGAGGTTCACATGAAGCTAAAAGGGAAGCAACGGTGCCTGTCAACAAACCGGAACCCAAAAACCGCCAGTTTTGGGTAGCCGGGAAATTCAACGCCCAATGGGGAAAGGAACCCCAGAGCCACGCCCACTCGAATTTTGACCCGGAAGTGGCTTCTTTTTACCGAAAAGACTATATTTCCCGACGTGCCCCAGGAAAGAGTCCGGGGTCAGTTTCCTAAAGGCTAGAGTTAAATCTTCCAGCTTTTGGGTCGTAGAGTAGGCTGGTCGTCTTACTTGGCAGGGTGTGCGGGCTGCGGGCGGGTGGAAAAGACCTAAGGAACTCCAACTCGGAATCTCTTAGCTTAACTCTTACCATGGACTGGAAAAGAGACGCGGGTTGAGAGAGGTAAACTCACCTATTCAAAGCTACAGCGAGCCTAGTGGTGGAGCTCGAACCTTGAGCTGGTTCTTTCCGATTGCAGTTGGTCGCATGCGAGAGAAAGGGTGCCCTTCCTGACCCGGCTGTCACTCATCTGCGAGTTACCCACTTTAAGGCATGCCTTTTCGTCCCTTTTAGCGTTTTTGGAGTCAGGGGAGACAACCTTTATGATTTTGAGCAAAGCAGTTACTTACCTAAAACTCCCTGGCACACAGTATTGTAAACCCCAGTTTAAGATGACAAAAACGGACCTGAGAGGTAAAATGAATCATCCGGATTGGACACCAAAACCCTTGATCTTTTTTTGGGGGGGGGGGGGGAGGGGGGCGGGTACAATTTCTGACTTCATTAAGATTGTTTAGTCTGAATGAGTTCAAGGGGTTTCCGAAGCTCCTTAATACCGTTTTAAGTTAGTCGCTGGGAGTTACACCCACACACCTTGTAAGACTCTTTAGCTTGGTCCATAGAAATTTAAACTGAGCCACAAATGCGAGTTACATATGTAATTTCAGACTTCCTGGTAGCCACACTTAAAAAGGTGAAGTTAAAAAAATAAGACCAGATAAATTTGAGTGATTTTTATTTCACCCAACATATCCAAAATAGTATTTCAACATATACTCAATGCAAGAAATTATTGAGATAGTTGCCCTTTTGGGTCTTTGAAATCTGGTGGGTCTTTCATACTTAAAGCACATCTTCGTTCATAGCTTTAGACTATGTCCCTTAAGGCAAATCCACAGGCCACCTAAGACTAAAGATTTCTGGTGCATGGTGACAGTACTGGCAGAGGGAGCAAACAGGCTTGATGTCCTAAATCCTGTTGCTCGTCAGCTATCTATAACCATGATTCTCCACCTCTAGAATGGAATCGTGTGGACGGTCAGATTTTTAAGTCTGGGATGGGGCCCCAGAATGTGTTTGTGAGAAGTTCCCAAGCCATCCTGAGGCTACTGGTCCAAGCGTTGCAGTTTGAGAACTGCTAGCCTACATCCACCTACATGATGGTTCTCACACTTGGCTCCATGTGGGAAGCACCTCTAGAGCTTTAAAAGATACCGAGGCCAAGCTTCCCCTCAGATTCTGATTTGCTTGGCATAAGGGTGCCTCAAGTATTTTTAATTTGCAGAGAAGGTTGAGAACCCAGGCTCACACTTAAGTAGTCCTATCAACTCTACAGGCTTAGTTACAAGCTCCCCTGCTAGGAATTAAGAATCTGCTCTGGCTGTTTCCATTTCCCCCCTTGGCAGTGCTGGATCTTTGCTTTCTTGGCAGAGTCACCATCAAGTATGTGCTCAGTGTGCTGATGCCGGGATCAGGTGGTTCCTTTTTGGACTGAGCTTCTGGTGGGGTTCAGTGCTGTGTGAGCATTCTTTCCATTCTTCATTAGCTACTTGTCCTCCCTATGGAGAATCAAGCCTGTTGCTAGACCCGAGCAGGGTATACAGAGCTGGACAAATCCAAGAGTTGAAACAATGATTCTAAAACATTCCTGGGTCTTTTCTCAGTCTCAGGGCACCCCTAAGAAGCTGGTACCTTAAAACCACAGAATAAAACTGCACAGATACACTTATTCAACTTAGGGTGTTCACAGACTCTCTTGAACTCTCCAAAGGGGGCTTGGGAGAGAAATTAAGGAGGGCTTAACAGGTGACAGCTACAAGCTCTACTGCAAACAGGTGCTGCTTATTGCACCTGCTGTGCTCCACTCTTAATTTAAAAAGTTTCCTAAATAGTCACATTTATTTTCTTAAATATTTTATTTATCTGAAAGAGAAACAGCACAAGCAGGGGGAGCCTCAGAGGAAGAAGCAAGCTCCCAGCTGAGCAGGGGGCCTTATGTGGGACTCAATCCCAGGACCCTGGGATCATAACCTGAGCTGAAGGCAGACACTTAACCCACTGAGCCACCGCGGCACCCTAATAGTCACATTTAAAGTTCAGTAGATTTCTCTTTTATTATTTTTTTTAAGATTTTATTTATTTGACAGAGACACAGTGAGAGAGGCAGGAACACCGGCAGCGGGAGTGGGAGAGGGAGAAGCAGGCTTCTGCCTAAGCGGAGCCTGATGCAGCCAGGTCACAGGACCTGGGCTCACGACTCCAGGTGAAGGCAGACACTCAGCCACTGAGCCATCCAGGCGCCCCTCTCTTTTATTTTTTTTTAAAGATTTTATTTGAGAGAGAGTGAGAGTGGATGCACGAGCAGAGGGGGAGCGGCAGGGGAAGAAGCAGACTCCTCTGCCAAGTGGGGAGGCAGACATGGAGCTCCAGCCCCAGACCGTAGGTCACAACCTGAACCCAAGTCACACGCTTAACTGTCTGAGCCACCTGGGCTCCCCTAGATTTCTCTTTTAAAGGCTGGGTTCCCTCCACCACCACCCCATCCTCGCCTCCATGCTTTTGGAAATCAGAAGCTCTAGTGCCAGTGAGTTCACTCATTGGTAGTATTGTTGATATGGAAGAACATTTACCTGCCCGTTGAAACAAGACATTTTACAGCACACCCCACTTCTCTCCTTAATATCTGTCTGGGATCTATAAGTCATGTGAAGTTTGCAATAGCCAGACAGATTATAAATGGCCTTGACTACCCTGCTGAGAAGTTTGTACCTTCACTACCACCCCCTTTTTCTGGAGGCTGTTGTTTACGTCCTCAGGGCAGGAACAACCTCTTATCACCTTCGTCTAGCCGGCGCCCAGCTCTGGGTACGCCTTTGGCACCAATAGATGTTGACGATGTCTGAAGGGTTTGAGCTCACTAGTGCGAACACCGCAGTTCGCGTATCCGCCGCCAGGGGGCACCAGGATCCGGGCAGGGCCGGGAGAGACCAGCAGCCCCAGAACAGGGCACTAAGGGGCACCTTCTGTATTCGGGCGCGCGCCTCCTGCAGCTTTCTCAGGCCTTCCTCCGCCAGGCGCGCTCACGCCCCAGCCCAGACGAAGAGGACCCAGAGGAAAACAGCCTGAACTCCCCAGAAAGTAAGGGCTTTATTGGGGAATGAGGGTAGCCGAGGCGGAAACCCTGGTCTCTAATTGCAAAGGCCAGAGGGAGAGGCCAGTTCGGTTTGCAGTAAGGCGGAGAAGGGCTGGACAGTTTCACTGGCAGTTTGAGAGTGGTAGTGTTTCCCAGTGCGGATTAAGAGTTTTAGAGAAGAGACTGGTTAGTTTCACAAAGTCAGGTTCAAGGAAGGGCTGGTCGATTTCATCTTCCCCTGTGCAGACCGCTGGCCCTCTTGCAGGTCTTCAGTGGATTCCGAGAGCACTCCTGGGCACCCCTGCCAGTTTCCTCTGATGTACATGTTACCTCTGGCAGGGGGTCCAAGCCTGTTGGAACCTCAAATCTTCCGTTCCTCCTGGGGAGAGGACACCAGACGGAAGGCTGACTTTAAGGACCCGTGCACCGCAGGAGCGACACTCAGGCACAGAGTGGGGCGGTTTGGGCCCCGTGACTATCGCATCCTCATTACCCCCGGGCCGTGCCCAGAACTTTGTGCCCTAGCCCAGAGTGACTTCCCAGGAGAATGGATGCACTCTCCTGTGGGGGTGCACTTTCCCTGGCCCAGCACCCGGGCGCCGGGGTAGAGGGGAGGAAAGAGCGACTAGCGCTTGAGGCAAGAGGGGGAAAGGGATTCCCACCTGCTCCAAGCCGCTCCCAGATGCCTTTCTGCGGGGAGGCCAGATCACCGCCAGCTTTCCGTCGCCCCTGCTCGCTGCGGGGGAAGGGGCGCTCAGCGGGGGTTGCTCCTCCTGCCACCAGCTGGAGGCGGCCAGGACCGAGGAGGCCGGCCGCGCCCCTTAAACACACAGGTGTTTACCCTCCTTCTCATGGAAACCTCCATTCTAAAGGAGGGAGCAACCGGAAGGAGGGGCGAGGCGAACCCAGAGTGGGGAGATGGAAACTCATAAATTCAGAGGGAGGATCCAGGAGTGCCAGAACCCAGGTAGGGTTCCCTGGGACCCCCCATAAAGGCACCGAGAACCCTCTCCCTTCTTCACCAAGAGCCTAGTGAGGTGGATTCGGGAGTCGTGCATTCCGAGTACAGGGTGGAGCACAGGGAGTCTTGGAGACCTGAGGGGGTACCTTGGGGGCCAGAAGAGAGGCCACTGGAGTTGGCAGTCGGTGAGGGCGGCCGGAGCCCTGACAGACCCCAGCGTCAGGGCGCGCGTGGCTTACCCGTGAGGCTCGGTGCGGGCTCCTTGAAGTCGGCGGTGCCGTAGACGCTGAGCCGCTGGCGCTGCAGCTCCCGCTCGCGCTCAAGCACCTCGCGCACCTCCTGCTCCAGCAGCGATGGCGCGACCCGCAGCGGGGCGCGGGCCAGCACCGGGTACCGACCCTGCACGGCCGAACGCGGCCGGCCTCCGGGATCTGGCAGCCCCTGCGGGTCCGCGCCGCCTTCAGCCGCGGACGAGGAGCCGCGTTCCCCCGCGGCCTCAAAGAATCGCCGGAGCTCGCCCAGCCGCGGCGGCGGCGGCCGGGCGCACTGTTCTGGGGCCGCCGGGCGCGCTAGCGCCGCCTGACGGTGAGCCTCACGCTCGATATCTCGCTGCATCTGCGCGCCTGCCCGCGCGCGCTCCACGGCGCGCGGGAGCGCGGGGCCGGGGCCGGGCAAGCTGAGCACCGGCCGCACGCGCAGCTCGACGAGTTCTCCGCCTGCGCGGCGAGGACTCAGGCCTCGGCTCCGACGCAGGCTTTCCTCGCGTTCGCAGCTGCGGCGGATTTCTCGCTCGATAGGCGTCTCCATGAGCGGCTCTCGGAGACCTGCTGGGGGGTCTTCAGGCGCAGTAGAAAATGCTGCAGGGGGCCTTCGGAGTCTGACCCCGAGGAGGTGGTCTCGGGATCCTGAGAAGGACACTGCTTCGGAAACGCCGCGCTTCGCGCTTCAGACGGCTCGGGGTCGTGGTTGCCGGGCCGGAGACTCTCAAAACCCCCAGCGGCAGACGACCCGAGGAGTTCTGCGTCCAGCCCCGCTGATGGCCCAGCGACTTCGTTCTCTAGCTCAGGGGTCTCCGCGCCCTGCTCTGAGGAGGGCACGGAGACCTTGCCTCCTGGCCTGGGGACCTCGGCGTCCTGCTCTGCGGCAGGCCCCGGGACTTCGCTGTCTGACCCGGGGGGCTTAGGGCCCCGCTCTTCAGACGACCCCAGGGCTCCGGTCTCTGGCCTAGGGGCCTCGGTGTCCAGGGTTGGGAGCAGCTCGGAAGACTTAGTTTCCAGCGCCGGAGTTTTGATGCCCAGAGCTCGGAAGCGGTGCCGGGCGCGGCACCTGTGGCACAGTCACCGCCCGCGGGTTCTAAGGCGTCTCCTGCAGCGGCCGTTTCTCTGACCCGCCCCTGGCCTCCAAGAACGGCCCCCCGAGGCAGGGCCGGGCACCGCCCCCTGCACCTGCAGGGACGAGTGCGGCCCCGCCCTGGCCCCGCCCTCTGGGAGGAGGGGGCGAGGGGGCCCGGTGGGGCACCGCCTTTCGTGCTCTGACCGGCCTCAGGTCAGCTCAGGGCCCCAAGCTTCTTGTAAGAGGGTTTCCCTGGACTCGGCCCGCCAGCTGGGAGACAAGTCTGGGTGCCGTTCAACTCTCGGGGCGCCACCCTGGCACCTCTTCGCTCCCACGTCCCTGGCATTCCCAGGAGGCTTGACTCCAGCCGTGCCCCGGGCTGGGCCTTTGAACCACTGGCCCTCTGGTGCTGGTGTCCTCCAAAGCCATCTTTCCGGGGCCTTACTAGCCCCGCCCAGGCCAGCGAGCAGCAACGCCCCTGCCTCTGGGCTGCCCATGTACATCCCACCCCTGCAGCCTACGGCTCAGACTGGAGGGGGCGCCAGGAGCCCTCTCACGGCGCGCCCCAGGCTCCCTCCCTGTTTCTGGGCTCAGCGAGGCCTCTTCCGTGTGCCACTGCCCACGTCAAGCCCTGAGGCTGCTTTCCCCTCACCACTCCTGGAAAAGTCCGCGAGGCGTCCGCGGCCAAGTGCACTTCTAGATTGAGGGAAGAGGAAGGGACGGACTCATCGCGCCCAGGGCTTAGCGGAGCAGCTGAGGTTGAAAGGCGGTCACCTTGGGCCCAGACGGCTAGAAAGGCCCCAAGAGGTATCCAAGCTTGCTGTATGGAGCAGCTCCCCGCCTTTGACGCCAGACCGTGGCGTTTAAGGGCAGGACTGACGCCCCCAAAGACATTTTCCACTCTCTTCCCCTAGGCTCTCTCCAAATCTGCCCTCTGGCCCCACTCCACCATTCTGGGGAGACCAGGAAGAAAGGTAATAGTTACCTAGAGAAAGTGTGGAGGGGCGCTAAACAGCCTCAGGAACCTCCAATAATCTAACTATCTGATCACTCCTTCCCCCAGCTACCTACCTGGTGACTTCCCCACCCCCTTCCCACCCTCTCCTACTCTCTCCTGGATCCTAGTCTCCAGCTCCTCCCTCTGACCCCCTTGGCCTAATTGGAATTAGACCTACCTGGGTTCCATCCCATGCAAAACCGGAAGAAGATACCAGCCTTCTCCAAGGCCCAGTTCCCTTGTCTGTAAAACGGAGAAAGCAGTGCCGACTTGTTTGGGAGGTAATGAGGATTAAAGCTATACTTCTGGAAAGAGTTGTCTATAGTGTTCTTTCCTCTTCATCACTTCCTGTTCCTCTTTGGTGGTGCTAACCAGGCTCCCACTGTCTTACTGAGCCTTTTCAATCCAAGGATACTGATGGGCTTCCTTTGCTAGACCCAGTCACTGATTCCTCCCTGATTTCCTCTCTATTAGCTCCAAGATCTCCAAGGACACCATCTTCTCCTGGTTTTCCTCCTACCTCCCAGGCATTTCTCTCTTTTTTTAAAGATTTGATTGATTTATTGATTGATTTGAGAGAGAAAGAGAGCACAAGAAGGGGCAGCTCCAGCCAGAGGGAGAAGCAGGCTCCCTGCTGATGGAGGAGCTCAATGCAGAACTCAATCCCAGAACCCTGGGATCATTACCTGAGCCAAAGGCAGACTCTTAAGGAACCGAACTACCGAGGCATCCCCCCCCAGGCATTTCTTCTCAGGCTTCTGTTTCACCTGCATCACAGGCTTCCTTTCCCTATGGTTTCCATGGGGTTGGGTGATGAGAGAGAGGGGAGTGAGTGCCTGTGTCCTTCGGCTTTTGGTAACCACTCCACAAAGCTCTGTCTCCAAACCCAAGGCATGGAAACAGCTGCCAGCTGTTACTAACCCAGATTGTCTTTTTTTTTTTTAAAGTTTATTTATTTATTTAAGTAATCTCCACACCCAATGTGGAGCTTGAACTCACAACCCCGAGATCAAGAGTCACTCACTTCTCAGCCTGAGCCAGTCAGGGGGGCCTCCCAACACTTTTATAAACCAATTCTTGATTAAGCTCTCATCAGTTACTCAGTGTAAGTTCACTATCTCTTTCCTGCCAGCACTCAACCCCTGACCAATCCCAACCTCGTATTTTAAATGCATCTCTGTGGCACCTGAGTGGCTCAGTTGGTTAATCCACTGCCTTGGGCTCAGGTCATGGTTCCAGAGTCCAGGGATCGAGTCCCGCATCCAGTCCCGCATCCAGTCCGCATCAGGCTCCTGGATCCGCCAGGAGTCTGCTTCTCCCTCTGACCTTCTCCCTTCTCATTCCCTCTCTCACTCTCTCTCTCAAATAAATAAAAATTTTTTAAAAGATTAAATGCCATCTCTGTGTTGGTGTCACTCAAATTTATATCTCTACCTCTGACTTCTCCTTTGGATTTTGAACTCCTTTCTAAGACTCTTAGTGTCAGATGTTCAACTGAACAGTACAGATGTCAAACTGAACACTTTTATTTATTTTTATTATTTATTTTTTTAAAAAGATTTTATTTATGGGACGCCTGGGTGGCTCAGTTGTTGGGTGACTGCCTTCGGCTCGGGTCATGGTCCCGGAGACCATGGGCTCCCTCATTGGGCTCCCTGCTCGGCAGGAAGCCTGCTTCTCCCTCTCTCACTCCCCCTGCTTGTATTCCCTCTCTGGCTGTGTTTCTCTCTGTCAAATAAATAAATTTTTAAAAAAATTAAAAAAAATATTTTATTAGTTATTTGACAAGAGAAATACAGCCAGAGAGGGAACACAAGCAGGGGGAGTGAGAGAGGGAGAAGCAGGCTTCCTGTCAAGCAGGGAGCCCAATGTGGGGCCCCATCCTGGGACTCCGGGATCATGACCTGAGCCAAAGGCAGATGCTTAAAGACTGAGCCATGCCGGCGCCCCAAACTGAACACTTTTAAAACTGAACTCTCAGATCTCCTCCACCCCTCAGTTCTCTTCACTATGTGTAGCAACTTACACAGTTTGTTTTTCATGCCCCAAACCTGGGAATCTACTTCAACCTCTTTCTCACATTCCTGCTCCAATCCGTCTATATGTTGGATTGCTATTGATTCTGCAGGCTCTGCCCCTAAAACATATTCTAAATTTGTCCACTTCTTTCTACCCTCATCCCAGCCACTTCACTGTCCTTCCCATAGCTCCTTACTACACTCAGAAGAAAAATTCAAATTCCCTCCTCTGACCAAGAAGTCCCTGTCCACTTCTCAGATCTCATCTTCTGAAACTTTCTCCCTCACTCCTCCATTCCAGCCTTTGTGCTTCCTTCAAACCCCCAAAGTGCACTCCTACCTCAGGGCCTTTGCACTTACTTGCCTTTTTCTCTGTTTGGAACGACTCATCACATGGCTGCTTTCTGCTATGCAGGTCTCAACTCAAATATCACTTCCTTTTTTATTTTATTTTATTTTATTTTATTTCATTTTATTTATTTGACAGAGAGAAACACAGACAGAGAGGGAACACAGGCAGGGGGAGTGAGAGAGGGAGAAGCAGGCCTCCTGCCAAGCAGGGAGCCCGATGTGGGACTTGATCCCGGGTCTCCAGGATCATGACCTGAGCCGAAGGCAGTCGCTTAACCAACTGAGCCATTCAGGCGCCCCAAATATAACTTCTTTAGACAAACAGTCCCTGATCACCCAGCCTGCATCACACACAGGCTTTCTCCATAACCCTAATTTTGCTGTTGGCTATAACTCACCCTGTACAGCAATTATCACTAATTACCTTTATTTGTATATTATCTCTCTCCTCACCACCACCAAAAGTGAGCTGTCTTACAGCATTTTCTTTTTAGTCACCCCAGACCCAACTATCCCATGTCCAGAACAGTATCTGATATATAATACTTGCTTAAGAATTATTTAATGATACATACGAGGTGCCTACCCCAGTGCTGGGAATAAAGAAACAAATCAGACTTGGAAAGTGCGGTTGAGGTTGGGATTATAATTAGAACGATCTTGCTTCATTGTGGAATGTAGGACAACACAAAGGGAAGCCCACATACCATACATTTAAATATTTAACAGTTATAAAATCAAACTACAAACACTTAAATAAAATACATTCTCAGGTGACCAGGGTGGTGCAGTCAGTTGAGCCTCTAACTCTTGATTTGGGCTCAGGTCATGATTTCAGAGTTGTGAGAACAAGCCTCACATTGGCCTCCGTGCTCAGTGAGGAGTCCACTTGGGATTCTCTCTCCCTCTCCCTCTGCCCCTCTCGCTTGTGTGCATGCTCTCTCTCTCTCTCTCTCTCTCAAATATATAAACAGGTCTTTCAAAAAGATACATTCCCGCTGGGGCGCCTGGGTGGCTCAGTTGGTTAAACGACTGCCTTCGGCTCAGGTCATGATCCCGGAGACCCGGGATCGAGTCCCACATCGGGCTCCCTGCTCGGCAGGAAGCCTGCTTCTCCCTCTCTCACTCCCCCTGATTGTGTTCCCTCTCTGGCTGTGTTTCTCTCTGTCAAATAAATAAAATCTTAAAAAAAAAAAAACATTCTCGGGGTGCCTGGGTGGCTTACATGTTAAACGGCTGCCTTCAGCTCAGGTCATGATCCCAAGGTCCTGGGATCGACCCCCACATTGGGCTCCTTGCTCAGCGGGGAGCTTGTTTCTCCCTCTCCCAGGCCCTCTGCTTGTGTTGCCTCTGTCACTGTGTCTCTCTCTGTCAAGTAATAAAATCTTTCAAACAAACAAACAAAACATTATGTTGAGTTGGAGTGCCTGGGTGGCTCAATTGGTTGGGCATCGGCCTTCAGCTCAGGTCATGATCATAATCCCGTGTCATGAGATCAAGTCCCACATCAGGCTTCCAGCTCAGTGGGGAGTCTGTTTCTCCCTCTCCCTCAGCTCCTCCCTCTGCTCATGCTTGCTTGTGCTCTCTCCCAGGCATGTGCTTTCTCTCTCAAATAAATATTTAAAAAAGAGGGGGGCACCTGGGTGGCTCAGTTGGTTAAGCGACTGCCTTCGGCTCAGGTCATGATCCTGGAGTCCATGGATGGAGCCCCACATCAGGTTCCCTGCTTGGCAGAAAACCTGCTTCTCCTTCTCTCACTCCCCCTGCTTGTATTCCCTCCCTGTGTTTCTCTCTGTCAAATAAATAAATAAAATCTTAAAAAAAAAAAAGCATTGTACTGAGTGAAAGAAATCAGACATACAAAAGGCCACGTAATATATGATTCCATTTATATGAAATGTCCAGAATAGGTAAATCTACAGGGACAGACTGGTGGTTGCCAGGGGCTGGGGAAAGGGGAATCAGAGGAGATTGTGGACAGACATGGGGTCTCTTTTTGGGGTGATGGAGATATTCTTGTGCCAGAGGGGATGACTGTACAACACCGTGAATGTACTAAATGCCACTAATGGTAAATTTCATATGTATTTTACCAGAATTTAAAAATATTATTAGTTTTATAATATAAGCTATTATTAATTTAAAAGTATGTTCTCTCCTCCTATCATGGCAAATGTACTTTCAGAATGACTTGGAAAGCCAGGTTCAAATCCCTAGGAGTCTTGAACTAGTTTGTGGGATACAAGGAAACCCCAGTTCTCAGCCAGACCCCCTTTACTTCCGCTTTCAACTCTCCTACATAGCAAGGAGCCTGTGTCTGCACCTGGACCCCAGGCAGCATGTCTAAGCTCGACCCTCACCCGCTGCCAGTGGCTGTCTTGCTGACTTATCAGGCTGGAGGTAGGGGTGAGGTGCACCCTGGCTCCATGGACTGCATTCGGGAGGCACAGAGGCCTTATCCAGGAGCTTAGGATCATTTGGGCAGGGAATTCTGGGGTCTGAGTACCCCAAGTAAGATGTAAAGAGGGAGGCAGAAGTTAGGTAGACAGGTTCCCTTTGTCACGTGGGGAGGGTCCTAGTTGGGGCAAGGTCCCTTCTCATTGAGGTTTATGTCAAATTGCACAACATGACCAGGACTGTGGTGGGGGAAGGACTGGGAGACGAGCCTAGAAAGTAGGAGATGATTTCCCCAAATGGCAAAGGGTAAATGAGGCATGCTGTCACCTGAGAAACGGGACTCTGGCCCTTTACGAAGAGAATAAGGAGGATAGAACAGGGACCCTCAAGATTTTGGTAGGAAGTTCTCTGAACCTTCCTCGCCACTGCCCCACCCCTAACTGTTACAGCCTCTAAGGGGGGTTGGGGTCCTGGAGGCCACTTGATCTAGCTCTCCCATTTCACAAAGGGCAAACCACGGCCTAGAAACCTGGGGCAAGTCATCCCCAGTTACCCAGGGCCAGGCCTGCTCGTTCCCATCGTGCTCAGCCTCTGGTCTCCAGAACCCCTTCGCTGGATCTGTCCCTCCTTCCCCACCTGAGAGTCAGGGTCCAAGAAGGGGTGAGCAGTCGTGAATAAGATATCCCACGTGTGTGGTGCACCACATTGGTGACCCGTGGTGGGCAGCTGGACTTGAGGCATCTGGGGTGCCAAGGGCAGATGCCATGCTCTGGAGGGGTCAGTGACTCCCCATTCCCGCCCACACACTGCACCATGCATGTGAGAGGGCGTTTGCTGCCAGGCAGCCAAGTGCAGCAAGGAGGCCAGTGGCTGGTAAATAATTTATCAGGACAGCTGATAGTACCTACCCAGAACTGCCGGCCAGCCCCCAGCCCCCCTCGTGCCTCGTGCTTGCACCTCCTGCCTCCTGGCCCAAACCAGCTGGACCAGCTCTCCTGGCGCCCTCCTGCAGCCCCCCCTTTCCACCAGCCGAGTCATAGCATCTAGGGCACCTTCAGGCAAACGGGTGGTGGGTCCTGATCTTGGAGACCGGAAGGTGGGCTTCTGGGCAGAGATGGCCCTGCAGAGCCAGATGTGGTCTCCAGCCACACCCATGTAAGTGTCTGGGATCAGGGGGGCTGGTGGGCAGGGCCTGGGAGGGCCTCGGAGGTCACAGTCCTTTTCCCCTGGGGTAAGAGCCCCAGTTTCGCCTCTCCTGAGGGCCCTAGAGGAAATGGAGAGAGGCAGCCAAACTCACAGGCTCTTCATGTGTCCTTCCTCTCAGAGACAGGTGGGAGATGTGGACCCCCACCTCCTTTTTTCAGGGATATTCTGCAGGCAGTCTTCAAGCTCAAAGTCCAGCCTGGGGATAGGGCTATGACTGGCGGGGGGGGGGCGGGGGCTAGGAGGGGTGGCGGAAAATGCCAGGGTCCCTCACTCCCATGTTTTGCCTCTAGAAACACACCTCAGTGTCCAGGGTGGGAAGAAATGCTTGAGATGCAACAGAAAAAGTTAACAGCTCCCAAACTGGGAAAGATGATGGCAAATCGGAACCATCACCCGCTTAGTGAAATGGCCACCAACTCTTCCTGGCGACAAAGGGCCACGGCCATGAACACTGTTCTTGTAGAGTTGGAGATAAACATTATCAAACAGGGTGTGCGGAGGATTTTAATATTCAAGGTTTGAGGGCATTTTAAAGTAAGAGAGGGGAGGGGCTCCAGAGGTTTGTAAAGAGTTCTGGAAGAGTTTTTCCCCAGGGACCCCAATTTGGTTGCTCACTCTTTTGGGTCCCCCGTTGCATTATTCACCAACTACAAACCTAGTTGCCTAGCAATGGGAACCTGATCTCCCCCCCACCCCCAGCAAGGAAGAGGCAGGGAGATTACATCTTGGGAATGGGAGTGCAGAGAGGGGAACTTTAGCCCTCCCCCAAGGGCAAACTTATTAACAGGGAGTCTGGGTTCCCTTTGGGATACCCTGCAAAGCATGGCTTTAGCCGCCTAGTCCAAATGAAATCGGGAACTCCGGGGCTGCTCTCTGGTCTCGTGGCTATCAAGAAGAGGGTTCCTAGACTCCCCTCTTACCCGCAGTGCTCCCAGTGTTTGGGGCCTGAGAGTGCTGAGTTCTGATCATCTGACTCAGTGATCTTAGACGAGTCTTTTCACCACTTCTTGGAGCCTCAGTTTCCCCATCCATAAAATAGGGACAGTAGTACTGTTGCCTCTCAGGATCATTGGGAGGATTAAATGAATTACTAGAGGCAAAGCATTTAACAGAGCTAATAATGATTGGCTGATTTCATTCTCAGAATAACAACTCAGCAAAGAGTAGACCACAGTGTCTCAAGATCAGGGCAGGAAGGGATAGGTGGAGGTAACCGTGTGAGTCTATTGGAAACCCTCTAGAGCCCTTAGAGCACAATAGGTAGTAAGCATTGCATTATTATGTCTTTATGGTGTGGCTAGGGAAGATCTGGGAGGTCCCAGCAGAGTTTGAACAATGAGGCTAATGCTCACCCAATAGAGTTAGTGTTCTAATTAATAAGTGTCTGAGGACTTGCCCTGTGCCCTCTTCCCTGGCTAAATGTCAGGGACAACAGGCAAATAGATAGATCCTTCGAAATATTGGCCTGTGAAGCACATGCACATAATGGGCGCTCAGTGCACATCTGTGATGATAGGTTCAAGTGACAATGACTGTCCCACAGAAGGGATGGCTCTGTAGCCTGGGAAGCAAGGATCCTGGGGTCCTGTAAGTAGGTCAATGATGGGGGATCTAAGGTTAAACCTTAAACAGCAAGACCCTTCTGTCTCCTCCCAGTTCACAGTCCAATGCTAGGTTACATGACCTGGTAACCTTTGTTCCCAGGGAGAGGAGTTGGTAGGTGGGTCCAGAGTTACCATGGCGATGGCATGTGTCTACCATGGGATGGACACTTGTCTCCCCAGACTCCCTGATCCCCCAGGGCTGGAGGTATCCTGGGTAGGAGCCAAGGTCCAGAGAGTGTGTGGAATTGGAAAGAGACACACAGCATGTTAGGGGCCTGACCGGATTTGACAGTGTCTGTAGGACAGCCTGGGACTGCTTCTTATAATTAACCATAAATATTATTACTCATGGAATTACTAACATTATTAATAATAAATGACACTACTATTTTTGGAACATTATGTCTTATTTTTTTCCTGCATGGATATTTCCTTGCAAGGGCACCTCTCTGCAAGGTGAGGATCAAGTTATCCCAGCCTATTTTACAGATGAGGAAACTGAGGCTCAGAGAGGTGATGTCAGGCCTAGGAAGGGCTTTAGCTCAACTTGTCATGGTCTCTGCTCTCTCCCCTACAAAGGACTCCTGGCTCTCCCCCAATTCCTTTCAGTTGCAAAAGGAAAACAGAGGAAAATACTGGGCTTCGGTTGGTTTCCAAGGAGCTCAGGGATCTTTGCTCAGAGAGAGGCATTCAGGAGGTGGCCTGATGCGGGGTGGGGCCCTGGGAGACCCCCTCCGCAGTCTCTGCCTTCCCCTAACAGGCCCATGGCCGAGAGCTCCCTCTACCGGCAGCGGCTGGAGGTCATCGCTGTAAGTGAAGCCCTCCCAGTGCGCTCCACCCGCGTCCTGGGCACTCCTGTCTTGTCCCCGGTCTCCTCCCTACCTCTCTCTCAATCCGGGAAGCAGGCCTAACGCTGTGAAGTGTGTGTATGTGGGGGGAGGCGGGGAGGCATCCTCAGCTCCAGCCTTGCCTGGGGCGCCCCTCCTAAATCCTCAGGCCCCTCTGCTCCCCATCCTCTCTGGTCACCACCACCCCCAGAATGGGGAGGCTGTGTATCCCACACTCCCAGAATCTGCATCCGATGCTCCATTCTGGAACCCCTGTCTCCCAAACACCACGTGTCTGAACCCCATCTCTCAGACCCCATCTCTCTAGATCCCATCCCTGTGAACCCCGACCTCATTAATCCCTATGTCTCTGATCTCCCGCTTCTGTACTCCCATCTTTCTGGACCCCATCTCTACACTTCGGTTTCTATGAACCCCCATCCTTCTGACCCCCATGTCTGTACCCCATCCCATCTCACTAATTCCCATCTCTCAGCCCTCGATATCTGCCCTTTCATCTCTCCAGACCCCATCTTTATGCCCCAGTCTCTCTGGACGCTCACCACGGCACC
>PITA01018345.1:0-40622 GCA_004023965.1 Spilogale gracilis
CTGTTGATTTAAAGTTCTGTTCATGTTTCTTGTTCATTCGATTGAATGTGAGCTGTGAATGTTAGTGTAGGTTCCAGCAGTTGTCGGAGGGTCCTCGTTAGTAGCCTCAGAGTCAGGCAGTTTTTAAATGGCAGCCTTCTGATCCCATTGTCTTATTTTATAACCCTCTTATAGAGGACTGTCTGCCCACGTCCTATATTTTGAAGAGGTACAAAGTGTTGCTACAATTAATCCTCTTTTGTTGACCATCTAGGTAGTGTCAACTCATTGACTGAAAAAGGATTTAACAAGGATACAAAAGAAAAACACTAAAAACTCTGAAAATTTATTTTTAAGTGTTCAAAAATCCAAAAATCATTGCAAAATTACCCCAAGATAGACCAAAATTGGCAGCATCCATTTTAGAGGCCAAGACAATGGATTTTTATTTTACCAATGGATTAATATACATGAAAAGCACAAATCTTAAAAGTACACCTGATGAATTTACACACCTATACCACCAGTAACCTCCATCCAGATCAGAGAGAAACATTTCCAACATAGTTGATAATTAAGTCTTGGACAAACACGTCCTTCCCCACCCCCTCCAGCGTGTTTGAGATATTACTGGCATATAACATATATAAGTTTAAAGTATACAATGGGATGATTTGATATCCCTCCTTTCTGCACCTCCCCCAACACTACTTTTTTGGTGTGGTGATAACACTTAAGATCTACTTTCTTCAACTTTCCAAGAATATAATATGGCATATAGTCACTATGTTGTACATTAGCTCCCCTAAAACTTAGAGCTGGGTTTGTACGCTAATTCACTATTCCCACCCCTTCCCACCCCCAGGAGACACCATTCTACTCTCTCTTTCCTTGAGTTCAACATATAAGTGACAACATACGTATTTGTCTTTCTCTGATTTATTTCACTTAGCCTAATGCACTCAATGTCTATCCATGTTGCTGCAAAAGGCAGGATTTCCTTCTTCTTTATGGATGAATGATATTCCCCTCTATGTATCACGTTTTCTTTATCCATTCATCCATTGATGGACGTTTCCTTGTCTTTTCTTGCCTACTATGAATAAATTTGCAATGAACTTGGGGTGCAAATATCTCTCCACATGACAAATGTGTCCTTTTGGCCAAGATTTCACATTGACTAACTTGCTCTTAGACGAATCTCCAGACTACAGGTGAGGATTACAGGTACAGATCAGAGGAATTGGGAGATGGACAGTAGTAAGTCTGGACCAGCACCAGGGAGTAGAAACAATCTGATTCAAGCTGCAGGAAACAGTCTAATGGAAGGGCATGGAACCACAGGAGTCTTGGGTGCCCTGGCCCAGTTTCTGTGTTGTCATCAAGTTCAATACATGGGAAACACATAGTAACAAGAACACTTCTCTATTTTAGCAACTGAACTCTTTATATGACAATCCTGACCGTTCTGCCTTATATCTGATTGCACTTTACTGTAAATATAGTTAAAGGCACACTCCACACTTTTGAAATGTAGTAGTAGTATCCCAAGAGCTAGAGTTGTAAAAGGGAATTCTTCAATAGAAAAAACCAAAGCTTATATTTAGTTCTTAAATTGGAGGACTTTTTCAGAAAGGCAGAAATGTCAAATGAGATTTCTTCCTAGCACCACCAATTATTTGAGTCACTTAATTATACCCAGACAATACATGAAGAATGTATATTATTAAGTAATGAGAAGCCACACACACATACAACCTCTGTTCACATGTATTTCAGCTTAGAAAGCCATTCCTCAAAATTTAACATGTTGTCCTACCTGCCAAAATTTTAGTGAATTCTTGAGGTCAAGTTAAAAATTCCACAGCCTCCAAGAAGCCTTCTTCATAGGTCAGTACTATTTCATCCTAGAAATTCCATCAGCACTCCATCTTACCTTTCCAGTGGTTTACCACTTATTTATTATATGTGAAATTTTATCATCCCTACTAGACAGCAGACTCCTTGAGGGTATAAAGTGTCTAGTTCACTTCTGATTTCTTCACAATGCATAACCTGCTGTCCTGTGAAGGATATACATCTGACTGGCTAATAAATAAACTTGGCCTTAGAATAAGACTACAAACAGATTTATGTCCTTGGAATATTATAAATCAGCAATGTGCCCAGTATCTTTGGGCCAAATGACTATTTACAGGTTAAATACAGCACATTCATATTTGTGAAAGAGGGCATATGTGTGTGTTATTATTTGTTAAATGGAAATCTATGGCTCAAAATCTTTTGGAAAGTATACTAAGGGGATCAAGTCCTTTTGATTTGTTTAAAACACCCAAGCAGAAGGCAACATGCAGTGGTAATACTAGACAATCATGTATGTCTGTTCAATACATTCAATTATGCAGAACGCAAATGCCAACAGGGATTAGATGTTAATTGCATACTTCACAAAACTGAAAAAAAAATGGAATGAGATCATATCTGTGGTTTAAAGAAAAACAAGAATTAAATTTCAAAAATGTTTCAAGGATTCATGTTAGAACTAGATCTCTCCTGAATTCTTGAGACATAATACATTCTTGCCAATGAGCCAACGTGGAGGGCAGGGAATCTGTAGGCATTTGTCGGCATTTAAAGGAAATATGCCAGAAAGGGTTTGCATTTATGCCAAACAAAATATCATCTTTTTTCCTCACTTTATTTTCTACCTGGGCTCAGAACTTAAAACTCTCACCAGGTTGGAAAAGCCAGATTTGAAGTATTTAAGAAAGTGAAGACTCTGCTCGACTAAGGAAGAGAGCTCTGCAGCCAACTTCTTTTCTGGGCTTGCCATCCAAGTCCTCCCCTTCCAGCTTCCCTGTCTGTCACTGTCCTTGAGTCACTCTACTGAAACCTGAGAGCCAGCGTTCCATGTGGGGGCAGTCCCTCTCCCTCCAGGGCTGCAAAATGGTGGGGGTACTTTCAGTTGTCATGGTTCTTCTGATCTAATGGCTGGGACCCAGAGATGGTCAATGTCCCACAACGTCGGTCTTAGGCAATGAAAAAGTTGTCCCACTTCCCATAAGACTTTGCAAAGTGCCAGTGGACTTTTTTGTAGGTGAAACCTGTTTATAATTTCGTTTTTTTTTTTTTTTTAAGATTTTATTTATTTATTTGACAGAGAAAGAGATCACAAGTAGGCAGAGAGGCAGGCAGAGAGAGGAGGAAGCAGGACCCGGAGATCATGACCTGAGCCAAAGGCAGAGGTTTTAACCCACTGAGCCAACCAGGCGCCCAAAGCCTGTTTATAATTTCTTGAGCACAGAATTTGACTCTGTTTCACATCTATATCAAAGTATTTCTGCTGATTTTTAGACACTCTGAATTGTTAATATTGCAACTACTGGGTAACTGAGGGAGTGCTCTATTTCCTTCTATTTGAGACTTCAATAAGCATCACTGCCATTCTGGAGAACCTGTCACTGAAGGCCGTGTCACTTGTGGTATCTGAGTTAATAGCATGACATACCCATATAGGTCTGCATTAGTAGTTGTCACATTTTACATATAGGCATATCTGACTCCATCATTATATCTTCTGGTGTGATCAAATGTGGGCTTCTATACTTTAAAGTAAATATTTTAATATTAACCACTTTCTCTGAGTTTTCCTTTATATTACAGCAAAGCAGTACAATGATATTTTCAAAATTATTAATTATGAATTAATAATGAATTTCATCTGAGCAGAGTCATTAAAATATTGGTCACAATAGGGGTGCCTGGGTGGCTCAGTCATTAAGTTTTATCTGCCTTCAGCTGGGGTTGTGGTCCCAGAGTCCCAGGATCGGGCCCCGCATCGGGCTCCCTGCTCTGTGGGAAGCCTGCTTCTCCCTCTCCCACTCCCCCTGCTTGTGTTCCCTTTCTAGCTGGGTTTCTCTGTCAGATAAATAAATAAAATCTTTAAAATATATATATTGGTCACAATAGAAGGATATTGTTTTCGTGGGATTAAGAACCACTGCTGAACCTGACACAAATTCTATGAGAAGAAAATGTTATGCCCTCATAGTGTAGTGAAAGCACTTTGGAACTGTGAACTGTGAGGGCTTAATTAATTAAGTATTGTCGGTTTCATCCTCGAAATGTTTATCTTTGTCCTTCCGTTCTGTTCCCCAACCACTCATCCAATTTGGTTTCCCAAGACTCTCCACTTCCATAATCATTTGTGGGGCCCCATTATGCCCTATCCTCCATGCAATATACAAATGAATATAATGTAGGGGTGCCTGGGTGACTCAGTCATTAAGCATCTGCCCTCGGCTCAGGTTTCTCTCTGTCAAATAAATAAAGTCTTAAAAAAAAAAAAAAAAGAAAAGAAATTCAGCATGCCTTAGTAAAATTGTCTTAATTTAAAACAAAACAAACAAAAAAACTAAATGAATATAATACTTGTCCACATTTCCACATAATTAAAATAAATAATAAATAATTATTCCACTCAATAAATTCCACTTAATAAATAAAATAAATACTTAATAAATAAAATAAAATGTGGTTTTATATTTATATTTATATTGGTCGAGCTTCCAGGACCCTCTTGATCTTTTCCACCTATGCAAACCCTTCAAAATTTTAGTTGTCTCAAAAATTTTCCTTAATTATCCAAACCACATCAATTGTGTATTCACGTATCTATTATCAAATAACTTACTGCTTCATTAATTGATTATTTTGTTCCCACTTTTATCCCAGCACTTTGGTCTTTTCTCCCCAGAACAGTTGTAGGGATCATCTTTTCAACTTGCTTAGAACCCCAGCAATGAACTATATACATTTTTCTATTTTTATTTTTGCTATATATGCCATATATATATATATGTATATATATATCTCAAATAAAATCATTTTCTCAGGTTTATTAACTATCAGGGTTTCAATCCAAGAAAACAAGATTGAGTTCTCAAACCAAGTAAATGATTAACAAGGAAGTATTATGTCGTATCCATACTTCTTTTTTTTTTTTTTTAAAGATTTTATTATTTGACAGAGAGAAACACAGTCAGAGAGGGAACACAAGCAGGGGGGGTGAGAGAGGGAGAAGCAGGCTTCCCGCCGAGCAGGGAGCCCGATGTGGGACTTGATCCCGCAGTCGCTCAACCAACTGAGCCACCCAGGCACCCCCGTATCCATACTTCTATATAGTCTGACATTTAAAAGACAAAAGGGTAGTGCCTCAGGAAATACTATCCAAGGGGCTATGCTAAAACAACAACGATATAAACAATAATAACAAAATAATGGAAGAACAGTTTCTAACTCCATGAAAGCAGGAATCTTTTCTGCCTTGCTCACTACTTAATAGGGCATAGTAGGTATGAATAAATATGTTGAACAAATAAATGAAACACAGTAAATTTATTAAGCATATACTATCTGCCAGATGGTGTGCTAAACACTATACTTACATTATGGCACTTAATCCTTGCACTATCCTGTGAGGTTCGATTAGTATCCTTACTTTTGGAATGTGGAAACCTCTGGAAACTTTTGGAATGAGGAAGAGAGCATTAGATAACTTTCTCAATGCGATAAAGCCACCAAGTAGGAATGCCACTTGACTTCAGAACCTCCATTTTTATTCATGCTACTATGTATTATAACACATATCTGCTGTAAGTTAAATATATAAATTCTGATGATGAACCAGAGTAAATGCCACTCAGTGGCCAAGATCCTGAAGCAACTTGAAGGAGTAAGGGAACATTGCCCTTCAGGTAGAGACAAACAAAGTCTGGGGTCCTGGTCAGAGCTACCATGCATCCTATCCTGTAGTTCCTGTGAAGAAGGGCAGGAAACCAGCCTGCGCATTCTAACACTGCCAATTCTTTGCTCATTCACTTTTTTTATATTTGGAATGTCCACCCCATCTACTTCTCAGCTTGTGAATTGTCAGTTGTCCCAAACCTTGTCCTTGGCCCACAAATTCTCTCCCTCATCAGCACCTCCGCAAACCCCACTCACACGAGTCTCTCTCCCAGCCAAAAAGTGGTTCGGTGAGCCCAGGGACAGGGTCTTCTATGCAGTAATCCCACTACTGGTGACTTAGGGGCCCTGAATAAAATACTCACTGAATGAACGAGTCTGAGGAGCAAGAGGGTATGAAAAGGGCCCAACAGAGTCCTCAGGGTGAGGGATTTTAATCAGGTGTGCTAGAATGGCGTGAACTGGTACTCGGAACAGAAAAAAGCAAAGATGTTGACTTCTCTGGCTCAAAGGACCAGGAGTCCCGAAGTAGCTGCTTCTGTTCCACACACCTGGTGACCTGGGAATAGGACACACACCTTGAGCCCAATGTCCCAAGATACACGACAGGGTGGCCCCCGGGGAAGATCAAGACCCTGCCGACTTAGGCCAACACGGCTGGGCTGGTAGGCTGGCCAGAGGCTGAAAGCTCACGGGGAATAGAAGAGGGAGAGAGAAATGTGACAGGGTCTGGGGAAAGCGGCTTCCTAAGGTCTTCGCTTCAGTTTAACTGAAGACAGTCTGGCACTGTCGTCCGGCATTAAATTCAGTCTGTTTTACTGAATGTCAAAAGAGTGCCAAATATAGAAAGCTGCTTTGTGGTTGGAAAGGCAACTAAGCATTTATCTGTGCTCATGAGCTGGCACAGTTCATTTCCATATTGCTGAGTGCACGAGTTGAAAGCGTCCCCGTCCCCCCGCCCCCCCAGCACAGCTGTTTCCACAGTGCACGTCTCCTCTGCAACTTTCAAATGCTGGATTCTCGGCGTTGTCCTTGCAGAAAATGACTTTAAACTTCCACTCTTCCTGCAGCTGAAGAGTGTCGTCGAACAAGTTTTGTAGCTGTCTCTCCCTATCTGGCATGACTGGGGAGTGGGTTGCTCTGATTATTTATTCAATCTTCTCAGGTTTTTAAAATTCACAAGGCAACAATACCCAGCATTAAATCACGTGAAGAATAATTTCACAAGTCTTTAATGATTTTAAAGGCATTTCTGATTTTTTTAAAAAAGATTTTATTTATTTGAGAGAGAGAGCATGATGGGAGTGGGGTGCAGAAGGACGAGCAGATCCCCCTGCTGAGCAGGGAACCGAGTGCAGGGTTCCATCCCAAGACACTGAGATCATGACCTGTGTGAAGTCAGAAGCTTAACCCACTGAGCCACCCAGGTGCCCTGGCATTTCTGATTCTCTAAAGCCTCAGGATCATCAATATCATTTTTTATGATTATACTATGAACATATGGAAATACTTGTCAATAGATTTCTAGTTAATGACAGCTTTAACTGACTGTAGGCCAATTCTGTACTTACATTCAATCACAGAATTATAATTGTCCAATTGTTTCTTCCTCTAAAATTTTTGAGCACCACCAGGCCTGATAGCAATAAGGATTAAAAGAACAAATTAGGGGTGCCTCGGTGGCTCAGTCATTCAGCGTCTGTCTTTGGCTCAGGTCATGATCCCAGGGTCCTGGGATGGAGCCTTGCATCGGGCTCCCTGCGCGGCAGGGAGCCTGCTTCTCCCTCTCCCACTCCTCCTGCTTGTGTTCCCTCTCTGTGTCAAATAAATAAAATCTTAAAAAAAAAAAGAAAGAAAAAGAACAGATCTTCTCAAAATGCAGATGTCAGGGGCGCCTGGGTAGCTCAGTTGGTTAAGCAACTGCCTTCAGCTCAGGTCATGATCCCGGAGACCCGGGATCAAGTCCCGCATCGGCCTCCCTGCTCGGCAGGAAGCCTGCTTCTCCCTCTCTCACTCCCCTTGCTTGTGTTCCCTCTCTGGCTGTGTTTCTCTCTGTCAAATAAATAAAATCTTTAAAAAAAAATGCAGATGTCAGTTGGGCAGCTCTGGGGCGAAGTCTGAGCCTCTGCACCTTCACAGGTGCAGCTGCTGCTGCTGAACCATGGGCCCGCTTACAGCAGTCACACTCTAGAAGACCAGGCTGTCTTGAAGAATTGGGGTTTGACTTGATAGGCTCTGAGGGCCAAATGAGGACTAATGGGTAAGAACTGTAAGGACCTGTATCCCAGCGCTACATGAAGGACCAATCACCTGATTATTTAATAATTAGTGCTATGAACAATAACGAAAACAACATGGACCACTCTATGAAATAGCCAGTTCCCTTGTCACTGGAGAGACTCCCATAAGAGGCTGGTGGAGGGACTGCAGGGGGATTCCTAGCCCAGGAAGGTGCTCACAATAAATGGGCCACAAAATCCCTTCCAAACCTTATTTCACAAATTCATGTCATGTAAGATGGGTATGAAGTCTGAATTATGCAGGATGTATACGTTCTAGAATCAACTCTACAGCATTATGCCAATATTTAACAATATTGTATTGCAAATGTAAAAGCTTGTTAAGATAGTATGTCTCTGGGGCACCTGGGTGGCTTGGTCAGTTAACTGTTTGCCTTTGGCTCAGGTCATGATCGCGGGGTCCTGGGATGGGCCCTGTGTCGGGCTTCCTGCTCAGCGGTGGGCCTGCTTCTAACTCTCCACTCCCAACCCCCTGCTTTTGCTCTCTCTCTCTCTCAAATAAATAAAATCATTAAAAAATAAAAAATAAATAAAACAAAATAAAATATTGGCTAATGAAGTCTCTTAAAAGCAAACAAAAAAACCCAATAGCATTAGCTTTTATCTACTAACTTCAGGTACAGTCCTTGATCTTAGGATCTAAGTGAGAAGACTGAAGGAAAAAGGAAGGCTGAGCAGGGAAGAGCCCACTCAGGCTATTCAGGCTGCATGGAGAATAGAGTCACGACCTGCCAATGGCCATATCTTTCCTCTCCCTTCACACCCAGACACATAGCTCACCCATCCATGCCTAGGAAGGGAGGCAAACATCCAGATGCCCTAGTCCCCAAAATGCATTCAGTCTTAATGACTTGGGTTGTCACGGACCGAAACACTGGTGCGTTGATTACTTAGATAATGAGAGAGCATGCACTCAGTCTTGAGGGTGAGCCCTTGTGAGAGCGTGGGAGGTAAGGGAAAGCAGAGGAAGGTCACTGGCAGCAGATACCAACAAGGACAAAAAGCCACGGGTTGTGTCAGCTGTGTAGTTCATTCCACCTGAGGTCCAAATAAGAGAAAAATGTTTTCCAGTTGTGTTAACCACGGATATGTTTATAATTAAAGCAGTATTAATACAAATAAACTTTAATGTACCTATAATGATGATTTCCACCCTGTTAAGCACCCAGCAGTTATGCCCATAATTACACTGGTACTTTTTTTTAAGATATTCAAATAGATTTGTGGGTTATTACTTTTGTTAAAAATCCCCGATTGTACGCAAGCCCTTTGAGACTACAGCCGGCATCTTTTATGCACTCTTTTCTCTGCAGCGCTCTGCTCTGTCGATGGGGCTTCTTGGGAGCTGTGGCCATACAGTTAAAGATGGAGACACACACCCAGCATGTCACCGTGCTCGGGCCATGCAGTCCCCTAGAGGGTGGGGGCAGGCTGGTTGTAGTTGCTACTGAGGCAGTGATGACAGTAATGCAGGTAACGACCACCGCTGGATGACACTCCATGTATCTCCAGTGACTCTGGAATGAGGGCATGCGTAGTCTGCCAACGTCACCCGCTGTAAAGTGGCGGGCCCCCATATGTGGGCTGCAGACAACACACTGAACTCCTCTGTTCCACGTCCACTCTGGACAAGATCGCCTACGAGTATGTTAGAGGCCACCCAAGGCCACCTGCCGCCCTGCCAGTCTGGCTCCTCGCCCCCCAGCACTGCCTTCCCCCAAGCACAGTCAGTCGGCCTCGTGTTCCCGCACTTCCTAGGCACCTGTGTTAGCCAGGGAGGACAGGACAACTCTGTGCGCTCAAGGGACTCAAGAGTCTCTTCCGGGTTTATTTGATTTGATTTTTTTCAGGGTACAGAAGGAATGATTTGTTTTCCCTTATAGAGTCATAGTTCTTTTAAACTTCAGAGTTTGAAAGAGAATGTGAAATCATCTACCCAGCTCTTTCTTTTTAGAGATGAGGAAGCTAAAGATTAATGATTTGTGTAGGACCACAAAAATGACTGAAGGACTTCTAAGGACCAGGACCAGTCTTTCAACTCCAACCTAGTGCCCTTCCCACTACCTCTTTCTACGAACTCCCTCACTGTCACAGGGGCAGAGGGCCTCACGGAGGAGGCCCTGGGCTCACTCCCCACACAGCGGCAGGCGTGTGAGATGTCAGAGAAATTCTCCCAGGCCGACTCTTCAGTCAATGGAACTCAGCCCGAGGCACAATGTGGGGGAAACTCTCTTGCACTCTGTTGTATACCTCCCAGCACCATTTTAATATTTTATTTTACTACCTTTTCATTAAAAAATAAAATCATACTGTAGGTATGCCTGGGTGGCTCAGTCAGTTAAGTGTCTGCTTTCGGCTCAGGTCATGATCCCAGGGTCCTGGATCGAGCCCTGCTTGATCAGCCAGGAGCCTGCTTCTCCCTCTGCCTGCCACTCCCCCTGCTGGTGTGCCCTCTCTCTGACAAAATTTAAAAAGAAAAAATCATACTGTCTTTGGTATATCATAGAGCTCTGCCGTTCGGTGTCTGAGCCTGGAGAGAACTGCAGACTCTCTGTGTTCAGACATCACACTTCTGTGCTCCAATTAGAGGGCACACACTCCTGAGGAAAACCACTTCTTTGCTGGATGGCGCCCGCTGATAACAGTATTCTCTTTGAGGAGTGTGCGCAAAACCGTCGTCGTCGTGACTCCGTCGTCGTCGTCCCCACCCCCCCACCCCCAGCTAATTGAAATTTGCAATCAAAGTAGAGACACATTCTGGCTAACTAATGCGCATATAATTTAGAATCAAAGGAGTATGTGCCGGAATAAACTCTTCCTATCTTCGATCCAAATCATCGGCGATTTCCTCCTCAGTCTCTACAAGAATAACTGGTTCTCATAATGAGAACCTAGTGACAGGATAAGATCCCAGAAAGCCTTCGGAATCAAAGAAGGAATGATTTAGGTGTTAAGGAAGTTAGAGTCTGGTTCATAACTGACCCTCTATTTAATGAGGCAGTCTATACCCAAAGGTCTGAAGCTTAGCACCAGGTACCAGAGATGGGAAGACGGAAAACCAAGGGCTGGCTTCTAAGAAGTTAGCATATATTAAAAATAAAAAAGATACCACAAGGCTGAAGACTTGAAAATGCTAAATGGGAGAGTCAAAAGAAACGTGCCACTGGAGTTCTTGAGCACAATCCCATGAGCTAGACCCACCTCATGAGGAAGCCTTGAGCTGGAACTCAAAGGAATATGGACCCAGGGTGAGAAGGAGGCTTTCTGAAGCTGCCTTGACAGCTCTGTGGCTTAATATGAAAGCAGTGTATTCCCTCACAATTCTGGAGCCAGGTGTCCAAAATCGAGGGGTCAGGGGAACCACACTGGCTCTGGAGGCTCTAGGGGAGAATGTGTTTGTATCAGCTAAGGCTGCTACAACAAAACACCGCAGACTTGGTAGAGTCTAGAAAGTCCAAGATCAAGATGCTGCTAGATTCGGTTCCTGGTGAGACTCTGCTTCCTGGCCTGTAGACAGCAGCTTTCCCACCCTGTGCTCCCATGGCCCTTCTCCCATGAGTGTGAGCCAGCACTGGTATCCTTCTCCTTCTTATAGGGGTACTAATCCCATCATGAAGGCAGCACCCCTCATGACCTCATCTAAACCTAATTACCTCCTGCAGGCCTGCCTCTAAATACCAGCAGGAGGGTTAGGGCTTCAACATATGAATAGGGTGGGAGGGGGGTGGACATAAACCTTCAGTCCACGAGAGCATTACTTGCCTGTCTACCTTCTGGTGGCTACTGGCATCCTTGGCTTGCAACCACATCACTCCAATCTCTGCCTCTATCTTCACATCCATGTCTGTATTCTCCTCTGTGAGCTTCTTATGAGGACACCGGTCACTGAATTTAGGGCCAACCTGGATAATCCAGGCTGATCTCTTCATCTCAAGATCCTTAAATTAATTACATCTTCAAAGATCCTCTTTCCAAATAAGGTAACGCTCACAAGTTCCAAGGACTAGGCTGTGGATATATCATTTGGGAGGTGGGGACACCATTCAGCCCACTAACTTGACAAAGGAACCACTAAGCCAGAGATGTGCCAGGGAAGGGCCCATTCTGGCGTGGGACAGACAGAAGGTGACTTTAGTTGGGAGGCGGAGGGAGACACAACTGCTCTTGATGGTAGAGCCATCATGTAGATGACTTAGGGAGGATGTCAGATTAGTCTACAGAAGGCTTCTGTTTTGCCACCATCCTACTTCTTATACTGTCATTTCTGGGCCTTCAGCATTTTAATACCTTCAGATCACCAAAGTAGATTTAGACTCTCCCTCCCTGGGAAAGAACTGTTGAGTTGTTTCAGTTTGTATTTGCATGTATAGCTTCTAGAGAAAATTCCAGTAACTGCATAGCCAGTAAGCTGTGCTCTCAACAAAAGCTCCGGGAGTCACTCTTCTGCTTTCGTATATCTTGCACTATGGCCAATACCAAGCATAAATAAATAAATTGAATTCTTAAGGCACCGCATGTAGTCTCTATCATAGTAGTATTTTTTTTTAAGGATATTATTTATTTATTAAACAGGCAGAGAAAGCATAAGCAGGGGGAGGAACAAAGTGAGAGAGAGAGAAGCAGGCTCCCCGGTGAACATGAAGCCCTATCTATGCAGGGCTCAATCCCAGGACCCCGGGATCATGCCTGAGCCAAAAGCAGATGCTTAACCAACTGAGCCGCCCAGGCGCCCCCTAAGGTAGTATTTCTAAAACCCACCAGAATACAGTTGCTGTGCTCGTCATCCGGCAATTGCACAACAGCATCGACAGTTCAGCAACTTCCAGAAGTGTTTCAGGAGTTCAGTTTCTCCTGCTCTTCACAGTGTGGAATGTAGCTGACAGTCATCTATGGATGTGGAGAGTAACAAAGAAGCCCTGACAACTTAAATACATCATTTTAGCTGAAGTCTTCACCTCTTCTATCAAACATTTACGTGCTTTTTCTTTCTAAGACTTAGAGTGGGAATACATTAAGAATTGAGCCTTATATCTTTTCCCTTCCTTCTTTCAGTGTGACTTGCTTAGATATGACCAAAAGGTAGGCAGTAAGAATACACAAAAGGCCCAGAAAATGAGAATCTGGAAAACTAACACAGAACATATAATTATTTTTCTCTGTTGGGCCCACCAGAAAATAAAAAAACAAAAATGAAACAAAACAGCAGCTCCAGAGAGACCTCAGGGATCCTAAGACCCTCTCTGCATCATTCTTGCCCCTGCACGCACACAGGTATTAGCCTATGGAGGTTTGTTTCAATAACAATCATATGTCCATAAGGCACGTCGAACCTGAATGTGCCTTCTAGCACCTAATGAAATCCGGTGTTCTCCAAATAGTTGGTTGCCTGGTCCCCTACCACTTACAAGCTGTGTGCCTCAGAACAAGTCAGTTACTATCTCGGAGCCATATTTTCTTTCTAAAGTGTTGAAAATAATACAGACCTCACTGGGTTGTTTTGAAACTCCAAGGGTTAGTATGAAACGATACATGAGCTGTAAAAATGCTAATGGGTACTTGTTAATTTCTAGTGTCCCTTGCTAATGCTTCCTCTCAGACCAGCCCAGACAGAAGCAGCCCGGCCCTGTGACTGCCATGCCACCCAGCTGGCCCCTGAAAGGAGGAAGTGGGGAAGCAGTCACCACACGGTGTTGCATGAGGGCTCCTGGGACTCCTGCTTATGGAAGGTCAATGGTTTATGTATCTGACACGTCCGTGGCACCTACTGCATGCAGTCTTTCTTGCAAATTGCAAAGCCTTATAAGAAGCCAAGGCAAAGAGAGTTCAGTAACTTGCATAAGGCCAAACTTCTCAGAAACAGTCCAAGATTATAACTCAGGCCATCCAACTCCCCAGGGAGTTCATGCCCGTTGCCTGTCATCTTTTGTGACCATCACAGAATAACTAATACAATCAGGACAGTCTCTCCTCCTTGACTGCTTGGTCTTCCTTGTGGTGTTTATACACCTCATACTGAGGAAAGGCAGATGTTAAATCTCAGGGTCTCTAAAGATATGATTATTTAAAAGAAATAAGTAGGACTAAGCAAGTTGAATAAACACCTGAGCATTCAATTCACTTTTCACTCCATGGCATACTCTCTCCCATTCAGCCTCAGGTCTTATGGGTTCTGGCAACAAACCCAGACAGCCTGGGCTCCCTCAAGTACAGCATAATCTAGTGGCCTGCAGAAATAAACCCTCATCAGGTGACCCTGGGGGAGCTCGAACCCCATCTCAGATTAGCCGAGTGGCAGAAGGGTGGCAAGAGCACACTGCATAATTGTGTGGCTCTCTCTCCATTTCAATTCCCCTACAATCAAGAGTGAAACACTTGCCGATTATTTTTAAAGGATTCATTTCCTGATTTCTAACTTACTATCTAGCAAATACTAAGAACACATTAGAAAAGAAAGGAAGCGTGTTCGCTTTACAAAACAGCCTCCTCCATAGTCTCGAGTTCTTGACTGTAGAGGTCTATTCAGCTGTCCCGTCTTGGTAGCTTCATATATCCCTGCCCAGGGTCTTTTAATGATAGCTTCTTAATAGATATTGGCTAAAGAATTAAAACTTGGGCATACAGGACTGTTTCGATAAAGGCAAAACTTATTCATCTTTATCTAGCTCAGTCTGACTTCTGAAATGTGTTACTTTGAAAGTCCTAGGAAAGGAAAGTAAGGGGGCACTGGAAAGAAGGCGAGAGGAAATTACTCATATTTTACAAGTTTTTATAAGTTTCAGAAATAGCGATTCTTTCTCCCACTTAGGTATCCCTTAACCTACTTAACATATCCACGGAGCTTTGTGAATAGTCATTTCTCAACCTAGCAACTGCATGCTTATTCATTCATTAATCGACACTCACCTAATGTCTACCATGTGCTACCCTAGGTACTTCATATGTATTATTTCACTTAGTTCTCTAAAGTAAGCACAATGATCCCAACTTCACGGCTGAAGAGCTGAGACTCAGAGGTTTTATGTAGTGTGGCAAGGTCAGCGAAAAGCAGAGCCTGAGTGAATAGAGGTCAGTTGCAACAAGACGCCTTTACGTCTGTTCCATGCTTCCCAACAGAATGTTTATTCAGAGACCACAGGTACAGAAAGCAGTTCGGAATTTCATCACTTGCCAGATGAAACTCAACTGAGAAGCCTTTGTTCATTTTTGAAGATCCTCACAGGGCATCACTGAAATGAGGGAGCTCAGGAATCTCTGGACATTTTGTGCCCACCCCCCATGTCCACCTGGCCATACATTCTAAGCAGCCCTGATGGATACTTGCTATTGGCATTATGTAAATTTAGTCCAATAATTTGCATCTGCCATGTGCAAAGCCCTGTGTTAGGTGCTGTGAGGACTAAAAAGATGTGTAAATAAAAACCCAGGATTCTGAGAACTATGTACTCTTTGACCAATGAATTAATCAAAAGAGGGTCATCCTGTGAGCACAGAAAAGGGCAGTATTTAGCATAGCATTAGTCAAACTCAAGGTTGCCAGATGAAACATGTGAAGGCCTATCTCAAATCCTGTCTGGGGCCTGGTAGAATTGGAGTGCCCTCTTTCTCTGCTCCCCTTCTATGAGAATGAGCTCTAACCAACCTTTCACACCCACCTCTCCCATTAGACAATGCCCCCAGTGACCTCCACAACCAATGGTCATTCCCAGGATTCAATTTATTTGAACTATCAGCAGCATTCATTAAAAGTAAATGAATTAAAGTGTTACAATTTGGGGCAGCTGGGTGGTTCAGTAAAGCATCTGTCTTTGGCTCAGATCATGATCCCAGGGTCCTGGGATCCAGCCCCACGTCAGGCTCCCTGCTCAGTGGAGAGCCTGCTTCTCCTATTCCCCCTGTTTGTGTTCCCTCTCTCACTCGCGCTCTCTCTCTCTCTGTGTCAAATAAATAAATAAATAAATAAATAAAAAATAAATAAATAAATCTTTTTTAAGAAGTGTTATAATTCAACACAGATTTGCATGTACCTTGGAAATGATCTTCAGGGAGCACATATTATTTTTATAAAAGTTACTTTTAAAATATTACAGTGATAAATGGAGATTCTTTACCAGAAAAATCACAAAATTCAAAAGGACAGAACAGTTTCGTATGGATCAGTCTAACTAAAGGGGTAGCTGAAGCAAAGCCTGGACAGGGAAGAACACAAAAGCAAAGATGGACCTAGCACATTACAAAAAATAGGGTATGAGTAAGACAGTCAGAAGGGACCGACAGCCTGTTTCTCGGGTAGGCTGGTTCCTTCAGCTGGAGATGTCCTCAGGGAGAAGAGGTTGCTATCCTACAGATGAAAGCGCTATATCTGAAAGATGCTCGGCTCTTCTTCAAAGAGATCTCTCTCTTCCGCAGACTGTCAGGGCGCTTGAAACAAGACCATTTCCGTCTGGCTCTGGAATGAGCTTGAGTTCAAAGGGAGCTGTTTTGTAAACGGACCGAGGACACTTTCTCCAAAGAGTTTCAACATCCTTTGGCCAGGAAAACATTCCATTTTCTCTCATAACAACCCTGGAGAGGACACAGGAGGTGAGTTTTGTCTCCATTTCATGGATCAAGAACTGAGGCAAGCTTCTCTCGCCTAAAGTCCCTGCGACACAGAATATGAAGACTCTAGCTGAGATGGCTTGATCTTAACCCTCTAGTGTCCCTAAGGGATGACAAATGTGACACCTGAGCCATGAGCCACAGCTGAGAACATGATGCCCTTTCTCAGGACAGTCAGACTCAACTGCAGAATCCTTCTCAACACAAGTCTCTAAGCAGCTACTGACAACACATAGGCGCTGGCATGGAAGAGGAAAAGTCAGTCACACTCATGAGAGGACAAGGCCCGGCGGAACAGAAAAGGGCGAGGATGCACCAGCTTGTTGCACCTTCTCTGGGTGTGGATTAGGCCAGATGTTGAAAGCAGCAAATGCAGACCAGGCATTAAATATCCTATTACACTCTTCTCTAAAAGCATTTCGGGGGCACCTGGGTGGTTCAGTCGGTTAAGCGTTCTACTCTTGATTTTGGTTCCTATCATGATCTCAGTGTCGTGAGATCAAGCCCATGTGGTTGGCTCTGCACTGGACATGGAGCCTGCTTAAGGTTCTTTCTCTCTCTCTCCCCTCTGTCCCTCCCCTATGACCCATGCACGTTCTCTCTCTAAAAATACAAAAAACAAACAAAAAAACCCAAATGAATGAATAAAAGCATTTTGTTAATGTGTATAAAGGAAGGCACTTTTTGTTTTAAAAGTATTATTCATATACACATTGTATACTTCTGTGGGCCTTTGTACAATACGAACAAGGACTGGGTAGATACGTGAGCAGATACATGTATAATGCCCGTAGAAGCTCCTAGGGACAAAAAGCAGAAATATTCTCTATGAGCACTTATATTCTCCATAAATAAGAATGAAGTTCAAATTAATGTTAACTATAATAACAAAAATGAATGTTAAAATTAACTCAGGACCTATTATGAGTCTGACCCTGGATGAGATGCTCCAGTTTTCACCCTCACAATAATCCCATGTGAAAAGAACTATTATTATTTCAGTTTTATTGATGAGGAAACAGAGGCTTAAGTTTAAGAGTTTAAGGTCATAGAACCAATGAACAGGTAGAACGGAGGCTGCAGAGTTCCAGTTCTAATCACTAATGCAAACATTCCTCCAAAAATTATATTGATAAGTTTATATTTGCAGGTTGTTTCCATACTGACAAAATGAGGCATGCTATATTTAAATTTCAAAAGCCTTAGTATTTAAGCTAAAAGATGACAGAATCCTTCTTGGGTACTCATAGTCCTGAAATATAAACTGTCTTAGGTCGGAAGAAAAACAAAGACACCAGTCACAGTTCTTGATCATTCTGTCCTTCAAGGAAGCAAGCTCTCCTAACAAGACATATAAATAGGGAATACTTCTATATAAATGCATAGTTCCTTGTGATTTCATGCGAGGAGGCTCCGGGATAGGAAGGACAAGTTCAAATTCAGTTCAAGAAACAAAGACAAGGGCAGGTTCATTGCCAGGAACTGAAAGAAAGCCAGTGTGGCTGGAGTGCAGACGCTCTCGATGTCACTAGCGATGCTGGAGGAGAATCTAAGTAAAATGACTTAAGACTGACCAAGTCTTTCAGCCAAGATGATAGTTTGTGCCTTCAAACTATAGTTTGAACCTACACCTTATCACCACTCCAGCTCTGAAACAGCAAAAATATACAGTTTCCAAACATGTAGGGGTTTTTGTGTGTGTGTCTGTGTGATTTAAAAAAAATTAAATATCTCCATGAATCAAACACAAAATAGAAATGCAAAAGAAACTGCAGACAGCAGTGTCCAGGAGTCCTACTCCTGTGAGCTAATGGGGCCAAAAATGTCCACAGGAAAAGGCTGGAACCTGAGTTAGCCTCAGTGCTAGAAATAAGCAAATGCAGAGGGGGAGCGCCACACCACAATGAAAGGGGGCTTTACAACTTGCCTTAACTGGGGAGGTGGCAGAAGGCAGACACAGCCTTACAACCGGACTTGGGCCGTGTGTGCTGGCCTACTGGTGGATGTTGGATGGTCTGTCACTGGCGTGGGACAGAAGCCTCCAGCTGCAGATATGACCCTTGGGTCGGGGTTGGGGTCCTCGGAGGTAAGAAGCAGGCAATAGCAAGTCCCTAGCTAGGGCAGGATGAGTGCAAGGAAAGAACATGGGGAAACAAACTCAGGATGACACTCGAAAGCATAATTCCAAATCACAGGAGAAAAACCAGCATTGAAGAGGGTCCAATACAGTCACCATCAGGCTGATCAGCCCCCATCCCGCCATGAAATGAAAAGAACAGCCTCCTAGTGACTTTAAACTGGAGCTTAAAAATAAGTAGGTTGTTGCACAGATTCTCTTTATCAGTTAGAATTCAACATTCCTCACATTAAATTTCTTATTATATAAATCTTGGAAGTTTTAAGTGTTGAACTTGTACGTCCCAAGTGAAGTGCCTGGAAACACAGCGTCACTGTCTTTCGCATTTGCGAGACCACAGGATATGGCTTTGTTCCCTCAGAGCCATGAAGGCTGAACCTCCAAGGTGCCTGAACCTCCCCAGCACCTTCAGAGAAAGAAAGGCAACCTTGGGACAGCATGTGATGGCGGAACGGACACGGCTTGCCAAGGGGGATGACACGGATGGAAAAGCTAAGCCACTCATGTGACAGAATACCTCTCTCTGACAGAAGGATGGGAAAGTGGGCAAAATAAGAAATAGTCCCCGAAATTAAACACAGCCTGGAGAACTAGATTCAGTCTCCAGTTGGAATAAACTTATTAAATTCTCCACCTGCTCTGCCACTGAAGTCTTTATGTTTATAAAGCAACATCACATATACTTTACAGTGAGAGTTCCTAAATATAAAAGATGACCATTTATTTCATGATCCCAGAGTCCTGGGCTCGAGCCCCGCATTGGGCTCCCTGCTTCTCCCTCTCTCACTCCCCCTGCTTGTGTTCCCTCTCTAGCTGTATTTCTCTCTGTCAAATAAATAAATTTAAAAAAAATTTTTTAAAAGATGACCATTTGATGAATGAATAGCTGAATGGCCAACCATTCTAAGTAAGGAAAAAGTCGAGGCTCCATGCACATTCCTTTCATTCTTCAGGACAAGCTCAGATGAAGCTCCACGAAAACCAAATTCACCAATTTAAATCATACACCAAAAGGAAATTTCTGTAGTATTCAATTGTAGAGTGTCACTACACTGCTCTGATCCATGTGGCTGTTATAAGCACTAGCTGTTTAAATGAATCACATTCCTTCTCTTTATCCAAGAAGGGTATGGCAATAGATACTACTAGGGGGGCACCTGGGTGGCTCAGTTGGTTAAGCGACTGCCTTTGGCTCGGGTCATGATCCCGGAGACCCGGGATCGAGTCCCACATCGGGCTCCCTGCTCGGCAGGAAGCCTGCTTCTCCCTCTCTCACTCCCCCTGCTTGTGTTCCCTCTCTGGCTGTGTTTCTCTCTGTTAAATAAATAAAAATCTTAAAAAAAAAAAAAAGATGCTACTAGGTACAAAGAGTGAGGGAAAGATGACACACTCGGGCTCTAATCCCAGTCGGAATCTCAGCTTCGGGAGAGAAGCACCCCCATGGAAAGTTGACAAGGAGGGTGGGTATAGAGCGACCCTTCCGAAGCCAGAACTCCAAAGGGGCCACAATGCATTAGCCAAGGACCAATTTTAGTCAATTTTAAAAATCCCAGACAGAAGTGCTTACAGGGCTAAATTTTCTTTTTCTTCCTAAGCCCTCACAGGAGATCTTGGAGGGCTCCCCAAATGTCCAGCTTGGTGCAAAATCTGATCAGTCTAGAATCATAGATTCTAATGACACAAAATGGCACCGTGGAGTGGCCAGCTGCCCGTCCCAGGCAGTGTTCAGATGGAGAGCCCCGTGATGATGCGTCAGAAATGTGCGGACATGCCTGAGGTAGGAGGCTGCCGGATTGCTGCTTCCAAATCTGGAACCAAGGACTCTGGGCCAATTCTTAAGCCAGAGCTTCCTGTGGGGGAAAGGCAAGGCGGACACAGCCAGCAAATGCTGAAAAGGCTCAGAGAGCACTGTGGTCGTGAACCCACAGCTTCCTGACAGCCCACTCTCTATTTCACCGAAGGTGGTGCAATTATAATCATTAACGTGCCTTCACTGCCACTGACCTAAAGCCAGCGAATTCTGCCAACAGAGATTTCATAGAAAGAAAACCAAGAAACAACATGTAATTATGGCTGGCACTTAGTTAGTAGTTACTTATTCAGGTCTTTGTTTCACTTCTTTCTTCCTCCTACTGAATTCCTTTTGACCACTTCTCTGTGGCTTCGATTCCCTCACCCAATGGAGAATGAAAGCAGGGGAGACTCAAAGTCACCCACATGGCACTCTGCAGTGAAGGGGAAGGTAGAGGAGGGCAGGAGGATATTAAACTTCCTGGAACAGTGACTATTTCTTTGTTTTGGTTCAGAGGGTACAAAGGAAAGTGTGGGCTCTGGAGTCAGACTGAGTTTTGACTTCTCGTTCTGCCACTTACTAGCTGTGTATCCTTGAGCAAAGAACGCAGTTGGTCTGACTCAGCTTCCTCATGGAGAAAATAGGGATATGCAGATCTGTGTTGGAGGACAGTTGCAAGGATCAGATAAAAATAATACAAGATGCCTGGGTGGTTGGTTGGTTAAGCGTCTGCCTTCAGCTCAGGTCATGATCCTGGAGTCCCAGGATTAAGTCCTGCATCAGGCTCCTAGCTCCATGGGGTGTCTGCTTCTGCCTCTGACCTTCTCCCTCTTCATATTCTGTCTCATTCTCTCAATCTCTCTCTCTCTAATAAATAAATAAATAAAATATTTTTAAAAAATAATACAAAGAGCCAAATAGAGTTCCCTCCCATCAGGTAAGCATTCAAGATGCATTATTATAAGGACCTAAAGTTTACTCTTCTCATATAATTAAGATATGACTGAAAGCAAATGCTCTTCCACTGAAAATTAGGAGTTCCCAAGTAAATGCACACGTCTTAATCTGCCAATTTCTTGGTATAAATTCACATCTGAAAATTTGCATTGGTTAAACTTTACCTGTCGACTTCCCTGCTTGGAGGAGCAGCTACTTGTGCTCCTTGAAGGGGAGACCAGTTTTTGGGACACCCCAAGGTTCTTCTCGTCACTCATCATGAGCAGTGGGTCACGTGGCCTCGATGCAGTCCAAATGCCATCCGAAGATAGTGGAGCTGAGAGTACAGAAGTCCCACGCAGGCGGGTGGCTCAGTTCTTATCCAGTACGTTTTAAAAGCATTTTGGATGACCCAGAGGAAATCTCTAAAAGCCAAAGAAAAGGATTACAGAGAAGTTCAGAGGTGTCAGACACCATCCGTAATTAGCCCCCAATTGTCTATAGTATAGATTATAGGAGCCATTATGCTTAGTTATACCAGGAGCTGTGAAGAAAAAGATATTTTACACCCATCTTTTATCGGAAATTATGTGTAAGTGGTTTTTCATGTAGCTTTGCAAAATGCCAGAATTAAGAGTAGTAAGAAAGTTTGAGTCCAGACACATACAAAATCAGTACTATAAAAAACCATTCCAAACCACAATGAGATACCACTTCCTACCTACTAAATAATAAGTATAATTAAAAAAAAAAAAGGAAAATAGCAAGTATTAGAAGAAACTTGAACCCTCAGGCATTGCTGGTAGGGATGGTATAGGATAGTTAGAAAGAGTCTGGTAGTTTTTTAAAAAGTTAAGCAGAATTATCATCTGATTCAACAATTTCACTCCTAGGTACATAGCCCGTAGAACTAAAAACAGGTGTACAAGAGGGTTCATAGTAACGTGACCAGCAGTAGCCAAAGGTAGAGACAACCCAATGTCCATCAACTGATGAATGAATAAACTACATACGGTATATGCTACAGTCTAAATGTTTGTGTCCCCCCTGAAATTCATGTGTTAGAAATCCTAAACCCAACATGATGGTATTAGGAGGTGGGGCCTTTGGCAGGTACTTGGGTCCTGAGGACACAGCCCTTATGAATGCAATTAATTATTTAAAAAAAAAAAAAAAAAAGATGACCCAGAGCTCCCTAGCCCCTTCTGCCATATGAGAATACAGTAACTCTACAACTGGAATTAGATAATGGTGATAGTCGTACAACACTGTCAATGACTAAATGTCACTAAACTGTATACAGGAAAATGGTTAAAAGTTGATTTTATGTTATATGAATTTTACTATAATTTTTTTTAAAAACCTATTTTTTGGTGGGATGGAAGGTTTGTTCCACCAAAGACTCTGGGGACATCTTTTAAAAACATTATTGCATAGTGTGACAAAACTACAAAGGAAAACAGAACTTCCCACATCATCTATGATATCCTAGTCATTGAAACAATAATCACCTTTGAGTGTCCACACTACCTATGGTCAAGTCCTATGGTAAGAGTTTCCCATACACATGATCTCATTTACTCAACAGTCTGCTGGAAGGAGATTATCTCTCTTTTACAGAGGAAGCAAGGGAGTCTCTGAGAAGTTAGGTAACTCGCCCAAACACGCCGCTGGCAAGAGCGTGCATTCAGGCCAGGCCTTTGGTGTTGGGAATGAGCACACCTTAATCGCCAGGTCTGGTGATAACAGCTGCTGCTCAACTCTGGGACTCGACAGAACTGAGGAACTGCCTAGAAACACTCAGGAGGGAGCACATCGTAAGCCAGCTTCGCAGGGGCCCTGCCCCATTCCTTCAGCCACTGCCTTCATCCACAGCCCTAAGTTAAGGGTGACTAACATGTTTGGTTTTGGCTTCAGAACGCCAGCCTTTTATTGGAGGCACTAAGTTCAAATAAACTCTGTAACTTTGCCATGCATGTTAACAACAATAAATATATATACATACATCCAATCTATTTAGCTCTTAGTGTTCCCACAGTCTTAATTTTAAGAGAAGCATGTTATATAATTGTCCAGGACCCAGCTAGTTAGATATTATTTTAAACCTTTGGTTAATTATCAAGTACTCAATCTCCTATGCCTAACATGAACACACAGTTCTTTAAAAATGAGTACACTAATGAGCACTGGGAGTTGCAAGGACGTGTTAAATCACTAGATTGTACACCTGAAACTAATATTACATGGTGTGATAACTGGGATTTAAATAAAAACAAAAAAAAATGAGTATGCTGAAGCCATCAAATAAAACGAAGACAATGAGAAGTATCATGTCAAAAAATAAAGTACATGGGTAGCCAGAGAACTCAATTCATATGTCACTTTCAAAGAACCCCTCCAAATCTCTGCATTCATACATATTGGATCCAACAATAACTAAGACTAAATAAAACCAAACCAATACCAGCCTCCCACAAAGTTAGCCTCACTCGTGGGGTGTGACTAATTGGTCCCAGAGTTAGAAACCAGCGCAGCTGAGTTCGAAACTGCCAAGAAAGGCTGTACGGATATATTAATAGTCGGTTTAATAGCACGTTGGCTATTGCTGTTGAAGAAAGAGAGGGAAAAGAAAACATGACGGGAACCCCAAACGATGAACTGCGTGTGGGGGCAGCCACTGCCATGACAACCGATCCCACAGTGGATCGGGAATACCAACAAGGAGTCCTGTGTGCACGCCAGTATTTTTTGTCATGTTTTTAAAAGCCAAGGCTCTGGCCGGGAGGGGACGGGACCAGAGACCACGAGGGGTGGTCTGTGACACGTGCAGAAGTGGCAGAAAGGGGTACTGAGGCAAGAGAGAATCACAACAATTCACACAATAACCCTGTCCCAGAGGCACTGATACAGGGTCACCTTGCTTAGTTCCTCCAAATTTCACCTTGGAAGAAAGAGCTACCAGGACCAGGACTGGGAGCAGGCCAAACCCTATACTCACTTAAGCTGGTACTTTGAGGTAAGGCCTCTGCAAGTACCACATGCGTCTCTTCTCCTCCCGGGAAGAGAAAGGGTGAGACTCCAGCCTCTCTCACATCCATTCCTGAGTGAGTCTGGGATTATCACCTAGGGAATATATCTTGTTTCATCCCCCAGAACCTTCCAGCCTAGCCTCACGAGAAATTCAGTTAAAAGTTAAAATCACTAGTTAAAATTCAGTTCACTTACGGCGTAAAGGGCAAAAAAGGTCCAGTATTCTGGAAAAAGGAAATACTTAAAAAGGGTAGAATAGAGCATGAAGCAACAGAGGCCTGAGACCAAGATGTCCCAGGAATGAGGTTGTCCTATGGAATGAGGTAGTTATTGTGTCAACCTTGGGGACCCTAAGGGCTGGCCTGAGGATCCTCAGAGGAAAGACCCTGACAAGAGTCCCAAGACAGAGGATATTAACAAAAAGGATCGGTGGTGTCTCCTACTCCAGCTGGCTGACTTCACAGTGCCGACCTAGTGAAATGGGGAAGACGAAAGCCTTAGGGCTGGCGGATACTGGCCAGGCGCGAGGGCCCCTGACTCAGGGCTATACGGATGATGAGGAGAGAACCTATGAAAGCGCAGTGGGGCTTTTTCCTCTCCCAGTGACCCTTCCATGGAAAACCTCTAACTCAAGGGGTTTGTATAAAATATAATAGTTTCCCTGCTCACATGCTGTGAACAACTTAAGGACAATCATTAATTTCCCCATTATATTATTATTATTGAAGCAAAACTTCCATATAGCAAAGTGAACAAATCTTAAGCACAGACAGTTCTATGAAATTTTACATTTGCAAATACTGAAATAATCACCACCAGATTAAAAAAAAAAATAGAAGAGGACACCTGGGTGGCTCAGTGGGTTAAAGCCTCTGCCTTCAGCTCACATCATGATCTCAGGGTCCTGGGATCAAGGCCCACATCGGGCTCTCTGCTCAGTGGGGAGTCTGTTTCCTCCACTCTCTCTGCCTGCCTCTCTGCCTACTTGTGATCTCTCTCTCTGTCAAATAAATAAATAAAATATTTTTTAAAAATTAGAACACTGGGAGTCTCCTCAGACGTTTCCTCCATCCCTTGGCCATTGATCTGACAGGTGGGGGGGCACTCCTCCTGCTGAATGCTGTGGTACCCGTCCCCAAGTAAACCTGTCTGGGGAGCACCTGTCTGTGTCCTAGAGACAGAGAGCTGGGACTTCCCAACCTCAAAGGAGCAGGCTGTATGACAGCTCTTACGCCTTCTACTGAATATAAGCGTCTGATGCATGACAGAAGTCAGTGTGGGACCTGTTTTCATTTCAATAAACCCCCGGTAGCCAAATGCAACAAGTATGAGAAGTCAGTGCACTTAAGCCGTAAAAAATGCCCTTCTTGGGGGTGCCTGCGTGGCTCAGTTGGTTAAGCCTCTACCTTCAGCTCAGGTCATGATCTCAGGATCCTGGGATGGAGTCCCACATTGGACTCCCTGGTCAGTAGGGAGCCTGCTTCTCCCTCTCCCTCTGCTGCTCCCCCTGCTGTGCTCTCTCACTCTCTTTAGTCAAAAAACAAATTAAGTGTTTTTAAAAAATTAAAAAATGTCCTTCTGTGCTTCTGAAATGAGCTAGGTCCTCTCTCACCATCACAACTCTCCTTGGAAGCTGATGGGTCAGGCCCAGGTGAAAATGATGTTGCAACTAAAAGTCCAATGCATGAGCCATGCAAGCTCGGAGCATCCGTCAGGGAAAAAGAGAACTCTGATTTCTACCGAGAATTGGGAAGAACAAATGATCAAGTCACTGTCAAGCATTTTGGCCACAAAGGCTGATTTTTAAGACTTATTCTGGCCACTTTTACTTTAAAAAGAACACAGAGTTTAGGAAAAGATGCAAAAGAGATGTATGGACCAAGACGTATGTGACTCAGAAGGAGCCAGACCTAAGTTTGAATTTGGTGTTCCCTTATTATAAATTCTATGCACCTTGGAAGACATAGAAACCTCTGTGCTCTTTAGGGGTTTTATGTAGGAAACGGGGCATCTTGAGGATTAAATGAAAAATGAGGACAAGGTGTCTGGTGTGGCTAGAACAGACACTCAACAGACGTCAGTTCCATTTCTCCCTCTCCTGGCTTCCTGGAAGTGGCAACCATAGCACCAGATAAGATCCTATACTCCTCTTGCAACCAAAAACAAATAAGGACTCTGAAGAATTTTAAAACATATTAACATTTCCCCAAATCTGTAAGAAAAATGTGAACAGATTTTTAAACCATCAAAGCAGCATGCTTGCTTTGAATAAGACACAAATACAAAAAGACAAAAGCCACATTATCTGTCACCATTGGCTGTTCAAGAAAGGGACTTAATAGTAACTAGTGAGTTTGAAAGAGGATCATACAACACAGCTAGTTATTATTCTCTTAGGCCTGGCGGTCTGCACTCACACGCTTGGTCATGTTTGGCCGAGAAACAGGTTCTCCTTCCATCCTTGAAAATAACTTGCATGAAGACCAGATGGCATGGAGTTCCAGTTCATTTAAAAACTCCCAGCAAAATATATAGAGGAATTGTGTCCCAAATTAACACCAAAAAAATTCATAATGGAATATCCTGTCTTCCAGTCTTCTTTGGTAAAAGAAAATTATTCAAATCCTGGATGTGCATCTGTTTAGAAATGATGCCTGCTGAAACCCCTTGATTTCCAAGATGTTACATGATCAACAATAAGGTTTTGGTCTTTTAGTTCTAAGATCCATAAATTGATCAGAGGTTTCTGGAAGCAAGTTTCTAGCCACAATGCCCTCAAATAGCTGATCTTGGACCTCTGAGTGTCATACCAGCCAGTGTGCTTTAACTACCTGGACAGCTGGCTTGGTGCCCGGACACTGCTGACTGTTCCTGGGGTGGGGGAGGGGTGAGTACTGAGACTCACAGCCAAACTCGTCTCCAAAGAAGTCTGTTCTAGACGGTTTTTCATTTAGGGTTGAAATCTGTCTCACTAGGAGACACTGCTCCCAGACCTGGCCTATGTCATGACAGAGGACAAGATTAACAATTTCTTTTTCATCAACACCTGCCCTGGAACCACTCCCCCATCCCACCCAGCAACTTTTTTCCTCTCCAAACAGTCACATTTTCATCAGTCGCATCTTATGTAATCCTAAAGATCACAGCCATCCAACTCTGATTACACTTAGTCTGTTTGTGCTTCCCCAAAAAGGGTGCCCAGATCTTGAGACAAGCTCCAGGTGTGGTCTGGCTAGAACAGGAGTGAGGGCCACACTGGCCTCTCCCGCCACACGCACACCGCAACTCTAACCACGACCTGCATTTGTCTGAGCTCTGGGGACACCCACACCTCTTTCTAGCACTCGCCGTCCTTCCCGTCCTCTAGAACTCCGATACTGTAGGAGCTGTGGAGAAGCTGGGATTTTCTCTCCGAACAGGACTCCTTTCCTTCCTTTAGCTGAAATTCAGGACTTGCCTATTCAGGACTTGCCTATTCTTCTTTATTATTGTATTTCCTCACCTTAGTTTTGACCCCTGATTCCAGGCTGTCAGGACATTTCTGGGGACCGGATGCCATTCATGGGTCTCGGCCGACTTTTCTTTTGAGGGAGCATTTGCAGACTGCCTGGGCATGTTAATTCTGTCCTCATCTAACAAATGTTACCAGCAGATTTCCTAAGAAGAGCACCAAGAGTACTGAAATCCTCTCCATAGCTTGATGCTAATTTATCCTTTCATCGGTATTTCTGGGCTCAAAATTGCCAATCCACCCACAGTAACCCCCTTAACTCTATGGTCCTGCCCAATTTCCCGAAGTGTCCAGACCCACCTTCTTCTAACCTCCTGGATTCTTGTTTAAAATGCAGATTTTGGAAGCGCCACTTGAGACGGATTGAATCCGAATATCTGGGGATGGGTCTGGCATCCTGTACGAGTGTCGCAGTCCCCAAGGGAGTCTGTGCAGAATGGAGCCGGTCGTTCCTAACCCCGCTTCTCTTACCACAAGCCGATCCTTCTCTCTGTGTACCTGGGAGGGAGCAAGTGGATAGGAAGCCGAAGCTCTCTTTTGTTATCCTGGGCCTGTGCTTTTCCAAAAGTGGGGCTCAGGCCAGCAGCATCAACATCACCTCATTACAAATGCTTGCTGGAAACGCGAGTTCTCAGAGCCTACCAAAGACCCGCAGAGCAGGACCCGAGGGTGGAACCCCGCAAGGGGTTTTTAGTAAGTTCTCTACGAGTTTAGGAACCACTGCCCATTCTTCTCCCCATGGAATCTTGAGGCTTCTGGTACATATTTGTCAGGGACTGGAACAGACCCTGGCCTCTCCTCTGAGGAAGATTCTGTCCTCCTGCCTAATGATTCCTTTAAGCCAGGGATGGCAAATACCAGGCCCATGTGCTTGCAGCCCCCACTCCCATGCTAATCACCATGGCAAATTCTCTCAACCCTCCAGAAAACTAAAAGACATTAGTGGGACAGACAGATCCCATCCTGCTCAGGTCCACGTGGATGTGGCGCGATCAATGTAGGTCCGCGCAGTCTCTTTTCCTGATGAGGGGCCTTCATTTCATGAGACATTAACTGCAGTCTGATCACAAGAGTCAGCCTATAGGAATGTGTCCTTGATCCTCAACACAATCTGCCCTGGGGGCTCTCACCAAGGACCATAACCTTGAGTGTTGCACTGCCCAGATTCTGGAGAGCAGTGGATCTCAACTCTGACTACACATTAGATTTATGTGGGGAGCTTTTAAAAATGCTGGTGACCAGGCCCTACCCATGATCGAGTATGGTGGAATTCATGGTGGGGCCAGGCTTTGAAATTCCTAAAACCTCCTCCACAGGTGATTCTGATGGGGATCCAGAGTTGGGGGGCATCAGTAACGATTAAAAAGGATAACATATATTTTTTAAAAGATTTTATTTATTTACTTGACAGAGAGTGCACACAAGCAGGGAGAGCAGCAGAGGGAGAGAGAGAAACAGACTCCCTGCTGAGCAGGGAGCTCGATGTGGGACTCGATCCCAGGACCCTGAGATCATGACCTGAGCTGAAGGCAGACGCTTAACCGACTGAGCTGCCCAGGCGCCCCTATAAAGGTAACATAATGCATGCGCATAGCTCAAGCCAGATTATCAGATGGAGGAGGTGGTCTAACAACACTATTCTCACCTCTGATAAACCGCTTTGTAGGCACTGCCCTCTGGGTCATGCCCTTTACCTACAATGAGAGTGATCATGTATACAAAAATAAACAGCAAACCCACTCAATGATATTGGGAAGTTTTATAGAGCGTATAATAATTAAGGCCATCAGCTCTGGATTCAAACTGCCTGGGTCCAAAGCCAGCCTTACCAAGTGGCTTTCAGCAAATTTTAACTTCTCTACATCCTTTGTGATCCAGAGGTGATTAGATGAGTTAATGCATATAAAAGCCCCATCCTTATTTATACAATATTCTACATCTACTACTTTTCTAGCTTTTAAAAACTTGTGCCCAATACACAAGTTTTGGATCATACCACACATATCTCTCTGCAGCTAGCTGATTTACTCACAGTCATTACAAATACACTCTAGTTCATTCATGTCACACAGTTCCGTGGTATGACTATGCCCTGTTTAACTTATTCTTCCTTTAGTTCGTCTGATTCTTTGCTCTTAAAAACAGAGCTGCAGGGTCTGCTCCTTGTGGGGCTGCGGCATGATTTTTCCATGCGGAACAACTGTATCTGAAGGTAGAACTAGTTCTAGTTTTGCTGGATAGTCCAGATCACTCCCCAAAATGGCCATACCAGCTTGCACAAGGGTTTCTTTAAATAAAGGACCTTTAGGGCGCCTGGGTGGCTCAGTGGGTTAAAGCCTCTGCTTTCAGCTCAGGTCATGATCTCAGGGTCCTGGGATCGAGGCCCGCATCGGGCTCTCTGCTCAGCAGGGAGCCTGCTTCCTCCTCTCTCTCTGCCTCCCTGTGATCTCTCTCTCTGTCAAATAAATAAATAAAGTCTTTTAAAAAAATATTTAAAAAATAAAGGACCTTTATAAGAAAACAGCCAGGTCTCAGGAGCAGAGTGCCACTCCTAAATGACTAGCATGTTCTCAGGTTTTGGAGCCTGGGAATTCATACATGAGACCATATCCCTCTCTGCTTGGGCTGCCCAGAGGGACAGAGAACCACCGCTGTACAGATGAGCACTTCTGGGTGCCTGGCTCACCTTACTGCCACTGTGCTCCAATTCTCTCAACTACTCACCTGTTTGCCTGGATATTCTTGGGAAACACTTCAAATGCTTTGTGAAATAAGACATTTAAATAAAAAAAATTTGTTTTCTAGCTAGAAAGTTATGCGAACTGCTGTTGGAAAGATGTCCTAACAATGGACAGTTTTCTCCTCAGCTCCCCAAGATGCCCCCATGCTATCGTGTGGGGGAGCCCCAGCCTCAACCTGACCATCCAAGTGCCTCAGAGACGCTTGGAACAAGGAGGGGGACGGGAGGGACAGACACACAAAGAACTCACAGAATCAGAAAGTAGCCTATCAAAGGTACTTGTGGTGAAGAAAGGCAAAGGACAGGTCAACTGGGGGAGATTCTAGTGGCCACGGCTGCTCACACTAGCCTTTCCGAGCGTACAGATGGGCGGCTCCAAGTTGGCAGGCGTCCTAGGACAGAGCACTTGCATGCAAATACAGGGAAGGATGCAGAGGTAGTTTCCAAATGATTATTATTTTTTGTCCAAGTGATGCTTGTGGAAATTCCATGTCATACACTTAGATGAATCCTATCCTTCACCAGAAGAGAAGTTTTTGACTCAGACCTTAGTTTCCCACTTTTCCCATAGACCCTGAGCTCTCTCTTTTAAGGAAGATTCTCTCCTGCTGCCTAAGAATTCCTTTAAGCCGGGATAGCAAATATGTAATCCTAATGATCAAGATAGACACTTCAGTGAATACTTCAAATATACTTTGAGGAGTCTGACATTCTCCTTAAGAAAACAGGAAAGAAGCTTGCTACCCAGAAACCCTCTGGTCTGGCAGTACCAGCTGGCCACCCTGATGCCCAGGGCTTTGCCCCCGTGCCCCTACTCCTGGTCACGTGGGCTCCACTCTTGGTACTTAACCCTCCTTGCCCCCAACTGCTGACTTCCCTCAGTAGAGTAGCTCTTGCTGCTGGTGTGACTCCATCAGGCGGCGTCCTCTTTAGCAGTACCCGACTCTCACATTCACCCTCCCCGCGGTTCCCAAGGTCGTAGACCTGACCTATCATTCCACCCTAGCTCTCCTAGGACAAGTTCTGAACGAGAATGACCCAACCCTTGGGTGTCAACGGGCAGAAATAAGATCTACTCTATCAGTGTTGTTCTTAATTCTTGATTCATTTCTTACGTTCTGGTAACTTAACCACGAGGGTAAACTAGAATAATTCAGTCTGTTTTGTCTTAAGTAAACCCAAACCAGCTCCTTTTCTAAATATAAACTGTTCACCTGATTCATAATATTGTGTTAAAGAATTCTGCTGTGGATGGACAGAATTTATCAGTATGCAGTTGGGACTCTTTTTTTTTTTTTAAGATTTTATTTATTGGGGCACCTGGGTGGCTCAGTTGGTTAAGTGACTGCCTTCGGCTCAGGTCATGATCCCGGAGACCCAGGATCAAGTCCCACATCGGGCTCCCTGCTCAGCAGGAAGCCTGCTTCTCCCTCTCTCACTCCCCCTGCTTGTGTTCCCCCTCTGGCTGTATTTCTCTCTGTCAAATAAATAAAATCTTTAAAAAAAAAAAAAAGATGTTATTTATTTATTTGACAAATAGAGAGATCACAAGCAGGCAGAGAGGCAGGCAGAGAGAGAGGAGGAAGCAGGCTCCCTGCAGAGCAGAGAGCCGGATGTGGGCATCGATCCCAGGACCCTGAGATCATGACCTGAGCTGAAGGCAGAGGCTCAACCCTCTGAGGCACCCAGGCGCCCTGCAGTTGGGACTCTTACCCCTGGGTGTTTGTCAGAATGTCCGAAGGGGCAGTAGAATGTCCTTACAGCCCATTTGACCAGAAATTTAGGAGTAGGATGTGGACAGCAACAGTTCAGTAAAAGCTCCCCAGTAGATTCCAACGTGTAGCCATAAATATATCTCTATCTCTGCAGTGTGCAGCCAGGACTGAGAAACCCTGTTCTAGAGTTTTCAGAAATTTCCTTTCTCTTCTTATAATAATCTTGACAGCATCTACCCACTGGGAACCCATCCCATCTTCTTTCATCTATCACTTTCAGAGTGTCCTGGTGTGTTTTGGTCTGAACGGACACCCAGAACTCATCTCTGAGAGCTAGGTGCATGTTTCCTCTCCCTTCCCCTATCTTGGGTTTCAATTTCCTCTTCTCTTGGTTGTATTCAATTCTTTTCAGTTAGTACTTCTCCTTTAGAAAACAGATTAAGGTGTGGGGGGGGGGAGTGGAACTGGAATAATTCTTTTCACTCCTAATGTTTTGTGAAGAGAAAGTTTCCACCCCAAGAAGCTTACTTTCCATTTGTTCATCTGGCTCTGGATGTATGTTTGAAAAGCCGTTTTATAGCTTTTCAACAGTGTTTTGAAAGCCTCGGCTCATTCCTGACATGAGTTCCGCAGCCTTTATTCTTGCACGTGTGACACTCTTAATTCGTTCCTCTTCCACATGTGGCTTGCTGGCTCCTCTTCTCTCCCAGGCACACAGGCAATTACTAATGTCCTTCATCCACTTCTTTCTGTGGGCCTTAGCTCTGGGTCATCTTCCCCATGCCCCTCACTTCAGTAAGGCAGCTGTCTACCCATTCTGTGATCTTCACCCTCCTCCGGACCACAGCCCGGATTTACCACTGGAACATGCAGCCTACTGCTTACTTCAAGGGCAGGCTCACCACTCCCTCATGCTGACACTGGGCTAAGTTCCCTGACTCCAAGACAGCCGCCGTCCAGGGTCCAGCCCCACCCCCTCTCCCAAAGCTCTCAAGACTATAGATTCCAGCTCTGACCCAACACTCACCTCAGCACCCCCCAACTAGTTTTCCATTCCAGTCCACCCTAGATCCCCACTGAGGGTCTCTCCCATCATTTCAACCTACCTTACTTTCCCTGCCCAACTCACCTTCCCCAAAAGATTTCAGTGTCTCTCCCTGGCTCAAAATTTTCACTGGTCTTGGAACTAGGTTAAAAATCTTAAGTCCTTTGAGGCATCTGGATGGCTCAGTTGGTTAAGCGACTGCCTTCGGCTCAGGTCATGATCCCGGAGACCCGGGATCGAGTCCCCCATCGGGCTCCCTGCTCAGCAGGAAGCCTGCTTCTCCCTCTCTCACTCCCCCTGCTTGTGTTCCCTCTCTGGCTGTGTTTCTCTCTGTCAAATAAATAAAATGTTTAAAAGAAAAATCTTAAGCCCTTCATATTTCAGTTAAATTTAGCTGGCTGTGAACTCCAGCTCTACCTACCACTCACTGCACGTTACTAAACTTCTGAGTTGTGCCCCAGCTCAGAAGAGAGAATGAACAATAGTATTAAGTTTTTGTAAAGATGGACTGAAGTAACGCATGGAAAGTATTTGACACAGTACCTGGCAGAAACCACTCCATTATACTTTAGCTATTATCACTCACACCTCATGTCCAAAGGCTCACATAGCACACCCTATATTCTAGGGGATAGAATACACCTGCAATTACCCTCCTCTGTATCGATCCTGGCTAGTTTCTCTCTGTGAAGCACCCTGTGAAGCACATTCTCTCCTCTGTGGAAATGTCCTCCACTCTCCAAAGAGCACTTCAAATGTCATCTTCTCCATTAAACCTTTCCTGAAACCACCCCCCGCCCCCGGTTTTATGTCTGTTTTGAACCCCCTGCTTTACTTTTGTGCTCTCTTAAAGTCTGTCTTCTGTTTCCTGTAATTGACTCGCTCTTCATACACTGACCGCTAGATGTTAGGTCTACTTCTAACTGGGGGGCTGTGTTTTCCTCATCTTTACATTCTGTGGGAAAGCAAACTTACCAAGACTGGTAGCAATAATAATAATAACTGACTGCTGAGCCAGACCGATATGAGTTTCATAACATTCTAGCTATCCCTTCTTTTTGAGGTCTACTTACCATTCTGTCTTTGGCCCCAAGAGAGATCATTTCTCTCTTTTGTCCCAACTGTTGAAATGTATCTAGAGTACACGGCTATGTCCAAAGCATGCTTCTTTAGGAATTCACTTCCTGATTCCTGTCACTTTATAGCACTGGCCAGGGCTTCTTTGTTAGACCAGAAAGAAAACCAGAGATGTCAATCTCTGTATGATTTTTCTCAGTCTTAGAAATTAAGTGATCAGCAAAACAAGCCACGAGTTAATCAGAAATTAGCAGAACGTGGTGCTTTTAGCAGCACATCTGCCAGCCGCCCTAGATATACCATCTCTGGGGAGAAAGCAGGATCCAATGCTTTCCTATGGATTATGACTAGCAATCCATAATATTGATCCTACTGCCACAATCTTTCTGTGGCTTCTCCCCCCTTTCCCAGCAATTCACCCTTAAGGTCCCAATTTTCATAGGTCTGCTTCTTTAAAGCAAAATATGCCCTTCTGGAATCACTTTGGTCATGATCAGACGACCCCATCTATGCCCACATTTTCATGCTTCATGTGATGCACTGTGGCAGATGGTGCCTGACCACCCCGCTCCCCAGGTCTCCTCTGCTAGTGCTCTTACCTTCACAATGCCTACTGTTCTCCATCCAATCAGGTCTTAACATTTCTTCTTTTGTCATTAAATTTCAGTTGAACTCTCTTGACCAGGTTGGTGAATTTCTTGCCCAACATGCTTCTTTGCTAAGATGCCAAGAGGCTGCCCCACAAACCAAACCATTTGTCAACACCCCCTGTGCTATGGTTAGATGTCCACTTTCCACATCCTCTTCTAGCTCCTGGGTCCCTTCCCCTGAATGGTAGAAACATGACATGGTCTGCTAGAGATCTTCAGTGTCCTACCATGACTTTATAGCATGAGAAATATATCTGATGTTCCTTTTGACAGTTTAATGTATTTTTAACCAAACCAATGAACAGGGGTGAGAGTCAGTGGATATCATATTTTGGCAGATTATGATGCATCCCTTGACTTATGGTTCACCAATATCCATTCTCCCTTCCTTTCATAAGAGAATTCTCAAGTTGTAGCTGGGTACAAGGTCATCTAACTAGAAGCTACATTTCCAGCCACTCTTGCAGCTTTGTGGCGGAGGGGGGATTAGGACCAAGTCCTGCCAGTGAGGTGCAGCAGATACTGTGCTGAGATGGGCGCGTGCTCTCTGGCCCTCCCCAAGGGCTGAGAGACGGGGACACCCGGATCCAGAAATGAAAGATAATAGTGTTGCAGATAATAGTGTTACTGTGCCCTCTCAGGAATAACCGTACCCAGACAGTTACATGAGAGAGAAATAAACTTCAGTCTTGCTAAAAACCACTTAATTTGGGGGTCTGACAGTTATGGAGCTGTAGTGCCAGTAACATATGCCCTAAGAAGGCAGCATGACTTAAAATTAGGAATCTTGGTAACCTCCGTGCCCCTCCACAGGGGGCTGCACCCACCTCTCCCCTAGTCAGCTTCCTGGGCCAGAAACCAGAGCCCGTGAAACATTGGCAGTGAGAATCCTCACAACATGACAAAGTACAGAAAGCTGTTTTCCAGTTCTCGGGGCATATTCTCCTGGAACAATCCCATATTTTTTCAGTAGCCTTTCCATAAAGATCCATTCCTCTAAGCACATTGGCTTTCTCCAGCAGGACAGACCCCCCACCCCCCACCCCACCCCCGCATGTTGCATTTGCCACCGGTGTGGTCCCGAGAGCCACTAGGGAACAGGAGGACCGAGTGTTCTGATTGGAGAAGTCCACAGGTCAACCTCTCCAGGCCTGAACTGCAAAACCACCAACAGGCTGGATTTCCCTTCCTGCCATTTAGCCACCCTGACTGGCCCTGCCATTTCTCAAGAGGGAGAAAGTGATCATGAAAACACAAGAAGCCAAAGAAGGACTGCCCTGATGAAAACTGAAGTCGATATGCATCTATAAAGTACTTAGTAAGCCTTCAGGGCTAACCCGTAAAGGATGGAAACTAAGTGACCAAAGTTTAATGCAAGGAGGAAACCACTCTGATCAAGGAGATAAGCGATGTGTAGATGAGACAACCAGAACCCACTTCACCGTGGGATATCTAGTCAGAGTTGTGGGCAGCCACTGAAAAGAGCTCAATGGGGCTGGAGTTGTGAGCAAAAAGCTTGAAAGAGGTGGCCTGCGGAAAGAAGCTCCCCAAGCTGATCGCATCAGGCAGCCAGGCTTGAGAAATACTGCTGCAGGACGGGATCCCCCTGCGGAGCTTCTACTGGTGTCCAGTCCCATTCCAAACCCATTCACCCAAGCGCTCCGGGATAAGACCCAGGCCCCCGGGGAAAGGCATCAGAAAAGCTCCCCAGATGATTCTGACGTACCGTGAGGGCTGAGAACCACTGCCCTAAATCTGGCCTTCAGAAATGATAGCAAGACTTACTCCACAGAAAACCGCCTTCTTTTATTTTGGCGTTAAATTTCATTTTAGCATCTAAAGCCAAACCTAAGTCGCCTGCATCTACTTTATAGCAAATTAAAATGCAAAGCAGGATGTGACTTAGCGGTTTAAAGGGTAAGAAGAGAGCGCGCCACCCAAGAACTTAAAATAACAACTTGTGGTTTGAATTTTATCAGCGGGTGCTGTGATCCATCCTTAACTGCCAAGTGCTGGCGGAAGCAGGGTCGAGCTTTAACAAGTGGCAACCACAAGCTGCCTTTCAGTGCTTATTGAAAAAGGCGATCAACCGAGTCACTGTGAACCAGGAATGCAAACTTTGGAAAATTTCTCTGTATTCCGTAAAAATCTACTCATTGTCTTTTCAGAAATGTAAACAGGAAGCTAAATGTAAACATGAACAATGGTCTCTAAGAGCCACCTGGACCGTCTCAAATAACAAGAAACTAAATACCCAGTGGTTAACATATCAGATGTGCACACATGAGGCTCCTCCCGGCGTCTAACTAAAAATAACCTGAGAACGAAGAATCGAAGTGGATGAAAAAATTCTATCAAATGTTTTTCTGGAGATACAGTTTGGGGGTGCCCTCCCAAAAGGGGCAGTAATAAATAAGGTGTTTTAAAAGGTCTGAAGGAGAGCAAAGAATTCACTAACTGAGTGAATGTAGGTTTGGAGAGAAAGCGATACAGGAAGTTTTATGGACTCCCTGGGGAGGGACTATTGCAAGAAAATGAACACACAGCACTTATAAACTGTGCAAGCGGAACAAAATCATCAGGAGAATTGGATGGAAAAGGCAGAGAGGAGAGATTTTAAAAACTGGGGTGGATATCGGGAGACTAGAGCTAAAAAGGGAAGAAAAACGTACAAGCACCTCTGTAACTGATGCCAGAAACATCGTGGTTATTTTGTCTCTCCAGGAGTATATATATCAGAAGCAATTTGAAGGCTGTGTCTTATTCTTTTCTGGTTCTATTTTTTAAACTGCCTACAATGGGGACAGAACCTGGCATGTGGCAAGGTAGTTACCAAATGGATGACCTCTGTGTCCCCTCCCCCTTGCACTAGCTACTAGATTTCTACTAGAACCGATTTTAATCTAGAAATAGAAAAAGAAATATTCTCATTTGTCCCCATTTACCAACTGTAAAAATGTTAAGTCTGGATGGATCCTGTTTAGAAGCTTGCATCTTCTGAGAGCACTACAGAAGTAGTAAGTAACAGAAATTACAAGAAAACCAAAGTCAGAATGTGAGATGTAAATAATGTATCAAAACTCCAGCAGGATTCCATCAGGTTAATTTTCAAAATGGAGGGTCAGCAGCCAGACCCTTGCTTTTCATCTGAGTTGCCCAGTGGCGCCCATTCACTGCAGACGTAGGCTGAGTCAGGGAGGTGAGCGCACTGAAGGGGTTTCAATGCCCTATTTTGTATTCAGACGGCATCTCTCCTAGAAGAAGTCCCAGTGCTCTGCAAATGGTACCCCCCCCCCAACCTCACACCTGAGGCAGAGCTGCTCCAGCAGAGAACAATGACAACCTTCTCCTGAAAAGGAGACACAGGTCAGATCTCAAGGCCTCTATTTCTCACTTAGAGCGGATGCCAATTCTGATTCATCATTACTGGATGTGCAAGACATATTTTTCAAGATGATCACACCGATTTACACCTCATCCCCAAACACTCTCCACTGATTGGTGGGGTCTCTGTTTCCTTCGCTTGTACCTGAGTGAGCTTGTCATTATGGCCAAAGTGATGCCCCCATGGCTATGTCAGAAATGGTAACACAACTTTTCACCTGAAGCTGTGTCTCTCTCAGGATGCTCTGTCTTCAACTTAGCCACCATGATGTGAGGAAGCCCAAACTCAGCAATGCAGAGAGAACACTTGGAGGGGCTCATTTCGAAAAGAACTGAGGCCACCTCCACACCAGCCTACCGCCACCACTAGCTCTCAGTTTCCAGGAACCCTGAGTCAATCCCCCCTCCAGGTGGGAAGCATGGGAACATGGATCAAAAGGACAGTTGGGGCGGCAGTAATGCCCCCCTCTCCCGACCCTCAGGCCAACAGGCTCCTCCTACCAGAGCATCCCACTCGTGTCACGTAAGTCAGACTTGGAAGCAGGCTCCTTGGTCAACAAAGCCAGACCTTCTTTAAAAAGTCACGTACGTGACACACACAGAAGAGTGTATGGGTCAATTAGCTGATCGAGGTGGCTGTGTACCGGATAGTCATAGACTACAAATGGGGCAGTGGAATCTGAATCGGGAAACATGAGAAGACAAACAAACCCTTAAGAATCCTTTAAATATACCTTTTGGCACAGACCACAGAATTTCTCACTCATCATTTGACATTTATCAGTTGCTTAGGCTCTGGCTGGAAATGAGTTCTCAGCTTGCAAAGGAGCCAGAGAGAAATTCCTACTGAGGTCACAGGGTCAGCACAGGAGTACGACTGTATTGTCCATCAGGACTGTATTGTCCATCAAGAACACACATCCAGAGGCACCTGGCTGGCTCTGCCATTAAGTGTCTGCCTTCAGCTCAGGTCATGATCCCAGATTCTGGGGATCGAGCCCCGCATCGGGCCCCTCTGCTCAGTGGGAAGCCTGCTTCTCCCTCTCTCACTTCCCCTGCCTGTGTTTCCTTTCTGGCTGTGTTTCTCTCTGTCAAATAAATAAATACAATCTTAAAAAAAAAATAAGAAAGAACACACATCCAGAGACAAAGACGGAATTGAAGTAAAAGGCCTAAACAGATACATTAATATTTCTTTATTTCTTTTCTTTTTCTTTTATTTATTTATTTATTTATTTCTTTGAGAAGGAAAAAAGGTGGCTTGATCCTGGGACTCTGAGATCATGAACTGAGCCAAAGGCAGACAGTTAATGGCTGAGCCACCCAGACGCCCCACATTTAAATATTTCTAAAGAGCAGTTTTGTTGTTCAATTAGAGTCAAGGGTGCCTGGGTGGCTCAGTGGGTTAAGCCTCTGCCTTTGGCTCGGGTCATGATCTCAGGGTCCTGGGATCGAGGCCCATGTCAGGCTCTCTGCTTGGCAGGGAGCCTGCTTTCTCTTCTCTCTCTGCCTGCTTCTCTGCCTACTTGTGATCTCTCTCTCTGTGTCAAATAAATAAATAAAATCTTAAAAAAAAAAAAAGTTAAAAAGTCAAGTGGTGCCTGGGTGGCTTAGTTAAGCAGCCAAATCATGGCTTTGTCTCAGGTCATGGTCTCCAGGTTATGGGACTCAGTCCTACATTGGGCTCCAGGCTCAGTGGGAAGTGTGTTTGAGATTTCCTCCCTCTCTCTCTGCTCCTCCAACCTCCCTCTCTCTCTCCCCAATGGGTAAATAAATCTTTAAAAAAAAAAAAGGTGGGGCGCCTGGGTGGCTCAGTTGGTTAAGCAACTGCCTTCGGCTCAGGTCATGATCCCGGAGACCTGGGATCGAGCCCCACATCGGGCTCCCTGCTCAGCGGGAAGCCTGCTTCTCCCTCTCTCACTCCCCCTGCTTGTGTTCCCTCTCTAGCTGTGTTTCTCTCTGTCAAATAAATAAAATCTTTAA
>PITA01018346.1:0-40631 GCA_004023965.1 Spilogale gracilis
TCTCTGTCAAATAAATAAAATCTTTAAAACGAAAACAAACAAACTCATGTCCTCTCAGCCGCCGGCCGTCCAGGAATGACCCAGTCTCACCCTGCCCGCGCGGCATGAACTGCGGAGGACTCACCATATCCGCCAGAGCAATATACAGGAACATGCCTCCGGCCAGTGCAAAGATCCAGCTGGCAGAGAAGTGGCTGCCGGCCAGGACGCCGAAGGCCAGCCCCACGTAACAGCAGCAGGCGGAAAGGAAGTTGAAGAAGAGAGCCTGCTGGATGCTCATCCCTGCATTGAGCAGGATGACGAAGTCTCCTAGGGCGGGACGACAAGAGGGGAGGAAGAGTTGCGCTGGGTCAGGGCAGAGAGCACGATGGGGACAAACTGCTTCCACCACACACGACGTCGGGGGGACCAGCAGGGCAGCCTCGGGCCTGCGGTCACACAGCAAGTCTAAGGCGCCCTCCGTCGTCATGTCGGGAGCCGTCTCTGTTTACAGACTAGCCGTGCGTTTCTGGCCTAGAGGCTGAAAACGACACACGGGATTTTCAACATAGATAAGCACGAGCTCTTTTGATGGATGATGAAATAGGAGCTTCTTTCCTCACAACTACACTGAGTGGCACTTTCAGGAAACAGAAGTGAGACTGAGAGAAGTTAAATGATTTGCCCAAAGTCACAAGCCAGTAAATCGGCAAAGCCAGGGCCCGACCTTGCGTCTCTGAGCCTCCAAAGTCTGGGCCTTTCACGTTCTCGCTCTGATAAAACTAAGGACCTTCTAACTCCTGGCCCATGTACTTTTGTCCACCCATGTGACCTCTAACAGACATGTCAACCATTGGAAGATTAATGAGATGTAAGACGTAACCTGAGAGAGAGAGAGAGAGAGAGAGAGAGAGAGAGAGAGAGAGAGGAGAGAGAGCGCCCACACTGGACACTTAGCACACACAGTGTACGGCACACAGCAAGTCCTCTTCATGGTTTTTGCTCCTTTAATCCTCACGAGAAGTCTACGAGGCGTTATTATTAACCCCACTCTAGAGGTGAGGAAATGGAGCCACTGGGTATGGAGCTACCGGAAAACAAACACCCCTATAAAAACCTCCACCATTTTCGGCGTGCCTGGGGGCTCAGCTGGTTAAGCGTCCGACTCTTGACCTTGGCTCAGGTCACGATCCGTGGCGTCCCGGGATGCAGCCCGTGTTGGGCTCTGAGCTCAGCAGGCAGTCTGCTTGAGATTCTCTCTCTTCCTCTCCCTCTGCCCTACCCCCACCCCGGCTTGCGCTCTCTCTCTAAGATAAATAAATAAAATCTTAAAGATCTCCATCATCTGTAATGACCAACTGCAGTAATTACTCCAACTGTTAGGGAGCAGTGCTTGGACCTCGCAGAGCACACGGAATGCGTGAATTACAGTGAGTATCCTGAACTCTGGGCCGGGGAGGGGGTCGTACGTAGGAAGGGCACTGTGCCGGCACACCTACCTAGCTCATGTGGGAACTCCTCACAGAGGATGGCCACGGAGGTACTGATGCCTTGGAAAACGGACACGGTGAAGGAGGCACCGATAGCAAGGCCGTCGATGAAATTGTGGAGGCCGTCACTCAGAGTGATCATCCAGGCCAGAGTGCCAATATCTGAGTAGCGGACGCCCTTCAGCCAGTAACAGGCACTCTGGGAAGCCTGCAGGTCCTGCGAGAGAGCCCGTCCCCACGGCCCCCGTGTCAAAGGATGGACCTTCAAGGAAGGCCTCGGCATCGGGGCCATTACTAGTTAAAGGCTCCCCGCCATCAGCAGATGGCCCACTGACCTGGATAGAGAGTGAGCCCATGATGACCTTCTCGTCCAGCCCGGGGGCCTTCCCATCCAGCTCACTGCTGCAGTGCTGAGGGACCATGTGGTCCAGATCCCCATTCTGCAGCTTCTCCGTCACCCCCTCCTCCTGGTCCTTCTTGGAAGGAAGCGTCTCCGAGGCGTAATGGCTATGTCCATGATGATGCTGGAGGGACCACCGGGAGGGATCAGCATGACACTCACCCAAAGCACTAGGCTTCCCAGCATTCGCTTGGGGTAGGTGCTCCCAGCACGGGGAAGACCTCCTCATTCCCAGCATCAGAGAAAACACAAGCAGGCCATATGCACAGAAGCCCAGGGGAAGCTGTCGCAGAGAGCTGAGCGCAGGTGAGCGGAAGGACTTGCTATAGGACGAAAGACAAAGCGGCGACCTCAGGGCCAACACTGGTTCCCGCGAGGCGGCCCTGCTGGGAAGGGCTAGCGCTCCCCCTTTGCAATGGCTCATCTCATCCCACTGAGCAGCTCTTTAGGGGGAGCTGCATGCCAGGCGCCGAGGACACCTGCTCTGGAGCTGCAGCACGGGAAGCACCCAGCTTCCGGCGGTGGCGCTTCCTACCCAACGACTGTAGGTATCACGACCCTCCGTGAAGGAGGGCCTCACCTCTAAAGGGTACGTGGAAGAAGTGATCTCGAATGAAATGGGGAGAAACTGCTGCCTGGCAAGAGGCACACGGGCCAGATCTGCCTTCTGGTCTGTCCTCACCCCTGCTAACGTCCTTGTGAGGTGAGACGGGAGATCTATTCCTGACATGTGTCCACAGCATCAGTAAGTGTGCACATGACCCCACGACCGAGACACATAAGCGTTTCCAGGATGGGGGCTTCCCCTAGAAGCACGGCCTTCCCCAACAATTAGGCCTCACCTCATTTTTCTGCTTAAGAAGCATCTTCAAGATCTTCTCTGTGAAAAAGAAAAGATAAAAGCCCCCAAACACCACTGCAGATTTGGAGACATAATCATCTTCCAGAGGGTTGAAGCCAAAAGCCTGTGGACCCAGGAAAACAAAATGAGTTTAAGAAGGAAAAAAAAAAAATCTTTATGGGTCCCTGCTTGTTTCGTAACCACTTCCCTGACTCTAGGAAAGGAAAGAGATGAACTCACTGTGAGAGCCCTGCCACCGACCACTTCCTTCCCTCTCCGGCAAAATCGGATTCCTGACTTGCCTTCATGCCACGTCACAAGACCTGTGAGATTCTCTCTAGCTTATTTTCTGATGCAAAAGATAGAGCCTCTAGAATTTTAGTCTCAGGAAGGACAGCCTTGGATATGGTTTTCCACCGTATTAAAGACTCTATTTTCATTTCTCCTCGTGCTCTGCGACAAGGGCAGAATCTGCCCGCAAATTCCCTACTGAAGAACTGATACTTGTGTTTATTTTCGTTGTTATCTAATGTCCCCGGTTGACCTGCCTATCAGCACGAAGACAGATGGTAGAACTACACCTTCTAAAATGGGAAATCCAACCCCAGCTACGCAGTAAGAACTGTGGCATCTTCCTGAGCACAGACCTCCCAGTGGCCACAAAGCCAAGAACGCAGACTGAGTTACCGCACATGTCAGTCTGGGGCTGGGGGTTTGTTCTGGGCTATTTCTAGAAACCTCACTGATCATGGAGGAAAAAAATCATCTACTGGGAAGAGGAATGGAGCAGGAATTGGGAGAATTCCACACTCCGTGATGTTCCTGTCTTGTGGTGAGGCCTTGGGAAACTGGTCAGTGACCTGCTCCCTCCATCTTCTGATGGGAAACAAGTCTCTTGAACACACCAGCCTTCTTGTGAACAGGTCAAAGGTGACCAGGAGCTCTGGGCTGCTTAAAAGGGGTTTTTCCTTTCTGTTTTAAAGAGGCAAGCTGCAACTCTACCGGCTGGTATAGTTTCCTCAGAGACATAAAGGCCGAGCTCTCGAGCAGGAGTGACGCACACAGGCCGGCTTTCCGGGAGAGGCACATCATCTTCAGAAGAGTGGAGTGAAAACCATCAACTAACAGCTCTCCACAAAAAGCCACAAAAGATGGCCGAGTACAAAAGCATGACTTTAATGAAACCCAGCCACTCGAACACATGGTCTCACTCTGTGTCTGTTAAACGGGTAAAACATGACTTGTTCTCTAGACATCAGTTGATCTATGAATCAACTAAGACGACACGAAACCACCTTTAGAACACCTGAGGTGCCCTGAGGAAGAGCATGGGTGTCCTCTCTGTGCTCCAGCTCTGGCTGCGCGGAGGCCCGCGGCCGCCTACAAGGGGACGCCCCCTGCTCCCCGCCGTCAGTGGGATCACTGCACACATGACACCAAGTCACGGGAAGCTTCTCCAAGGCCGCCTGCCAGACGTAACGAACACAAGCTACTCCCTTTGTGGAGATTTTCCCAGTAACCCAGGCAATGGGGCAAAGGTGCCGTCCACCTCTGTGGAAACAGGCGGTGTTACTCAGATTACCTTTGCCCCAAGACAGCCTGCCGCACAGAACAGATCTTATTGCGACCAATGGATTCTGTTGGTTTTTCTGTGCGGGTCACAAGCTCCCAACCAGGAGCACGAAGTGGGATCCCTACACTAGGTCTCCTCGCCCAGCACTTAGAGACCGCGCACTCGGTAGCCAGGGCTTTCCAAGTATTACTTCACGCAGCCCTCACCGCCACGAGGCCAGTCCTATCATCTCTCCTGTTCTGCACCAGGAAACAGAAACACGAGAGCTTTGGTGATTTGCCCAAGGTCACTGAGCTGGTCGAAGGTGGAGCTGGGATTCCAACTCAGCTCCCTAACCCATGCCACGCGGCCTCTCCTAACTCGTGACTCAATCTCGGCTTCATCTTCCAAAAGGGAAAGGGCCTCCGTCCTACGCCTTTGCCGAGGTGGAGGGGGCCCTCCCGCTGTGCCCCAGAACCCCCCGAGACGGCATGCTCCTGTGTGAGAAAGCCCGGGCTGCCATACCTCGGGGATGAGCTGGAAGAGGGCGTTGGAGTAGAGGGTTCCAATCGCCAGAGCTATGAAGTAGAGCAGCAGCCTCTTGTAAAAAGTCTTCTTCATGAAGGGCACCACGCTGGCCCCCATGAGGGAGCAGAGGGAGATGACGGTCACACACAGGAGACCGTATCCCCACACTGCCGTTGGCGGAGAGCCAGCCCCACCCAGGACAGGGAGAAGGGCAAATGCCCCATTTCGCAGCGACCACCATTTAGGGGAAGCATGGGCCGGAGAGGTTGGGGAGGTGAGGGAGGTTTGGGTGGATATTAACAAGGAAACAAAAAAGAAAAAAATCAGAGAGACAAGTAGGGAGGGAGAGAGAAACAGAAAATTTGTTAGTGATTCAAGTCTGATGAAATTTCCTTTAATCAGTTCAGTAGAAATGAGGAGGAATGCAAGGTGGCCTTGGAACCCTGTGGCTCCGACCCCAGCTGTTGCCGCTGCTGGCGGGACGGACACCTGCAGGGGCGCCTGCCAGCTGGCTCGGCTAGCGGGCGGGGCGCTGCCTCATCCCCCGGCACACCTGTGCTCAGGCTTACCCACACGCAGCCCAGGGCAGACTTTGGACGCGAGGACTCTCCCTTTAACAGCAAACAAGATCAAGGGGACAAAGGGAGCTCACTGAGCTGCCCTGTTTGCTTTTCGCATCCGGGCCACCCTGTCTCGGCACGTCAGTGCCCCCTGCACTCGGCCCGGCTGGCGCGAGATACAGCAAAGGCAGATGTGCAGGGCAGCGGGATGGAGAACAGGCAAAACCAATGCCCATAAAACTCAGTTTCTTCACTTCTCAAGATTTTGTTTTATTTTCTCCCCAAAGTTTGTTTCCATGTGCTCTGAGAGCGCCCCAGCACAGAGGACAGAGTTCCAAGATCACCTTGTCACAAAAAATATTTCCTCTGTCATTTCCCAGTGTCCCCCACACCAGGTCGGATGAAGCAGAGCCAGGACGAGGCACGCCCCTGAGAGGCACAGGGGCGGCGCATGCGCAATTACTGTATTTCCATCCAACAGGCAATACGGCGTTTTATTTCAAATCTTTAAAGAATTAATAAATCCAATTTCTGGAGCTGAAATAAGAAAGCCCAAGATGAGGCCTCCCGTGAGAGGTGCTTCTTAGAGTCAGGTGGAATTCTGAGAGAACACGGAGATGCTCCACTTAAACCACATTCCTTCTTTCATTTAGAAGGAGCAGGCGAGGCCTGGGCATCCCACCGACATCTCTCCTGGGTAAGTCTTCGGACTGGGAAAGGCTAGGCAGTCACTGACACGGACTCTTTATGAAAGGCAGCTGTCCCTGTTCCCAAAGGAGGTCCATAGTCACCCCTACTGCATGGGCACAGCCCTGCCTAAGCCGACAAACTGGGCAGACCATCAACTTGGGCCTTATTTCTTTAGCTCCTCAGTGGTCACAATTAAAAAGCAAAATTAACAAATGTTTCAAAACAGTCAAGTAAGGGCACCAGGAAGTCAGTCTTATCCCAGGAAGAAGTCAAGATGCAAGGTCTGTAGGACTGAGTGGCCTTTCCTTTGTCTTGGAATTTTAATTTCGTTTGTTTTTGTTAAATAGCTTTTTTCTGTTTGGCTCTTTATGGTATGAATCATGGCCTACTTGAAAAAAAAAAAGGATCACTTGCCTTTGAGCCAAATTCTATGGATCAGTTGGTAGCCTCTTTTCCTTCTACCTCCTTCCCCGTGGGTGATCTCGCGGTAGCCACACCTGAATACCGCTAGGACCTCTGCTCAGAACAGAGTGGGTGGGGAGCACCGGGGCTAACCGTGACCACCAGCCACAGCGTTCCTTCTGAGCCCTGCAAACCGGGCTTCAGAGAGGCAGGCGCTGGGGAAGGGAGGCCGAGAAATCCCAGATAGGGAGGGCAAATGGGGACAGCCTTGCATCTGACGTCACCTGAAGAGGCCACAGGCCGACCTGGGTGCCCCAGGAGCAAGAGAAGGCCCTCAAGATCCAGAGTCAGAAGTCCCATCTGTGTCCTTTGACATGAGGGAGAAGTGGATTTTCCAGGTGGCAGTGGTCAGGTGCCTCGGGACACGGGGTTGGGGCAGGGCTGTCGGGCCGGGGCGGCGCAGCCGCCGGCCCACAGGGAAAGAGGACGCACGACTCGTGTTCTACTGCACCTCTGGGATGAGCTGGAAGAGCGCGTTAGAGAGCAGCGTTCCAATGGACAGGGCGATGAAGTATGTGAGCACACGGCTGAAAAAGGCTTTCTCCGTGCACGGCAGGACGAGGACTCCCAGCAGAGAGGCCAGGTTAATCACCGAGACACTGAGGAAGCCAAAGCCCCACACTGCGGAGGAACAAGAACAGACGGGGGCCTCCGTTACTGAGGGCGGGGGGCGGCCCTTTCGGGATCCAGCTCTGCCGGGGGCACAGAGAGAACCGACTGGGGTCTGCCTCGGCGGGGTGCCGTGCGAAGTACAACACAGCAAAGTCGCTATCAAAAGAAGCTTACCGTTTGGATGGAGAGGCAGGTGAAAACGACAGAGAGTTAAAACCAGGAGTGAAATGATGACCGCAGGAAACAGAGCATAACGTAGGCAGCACGTGCTAGGTACCAAGGCGCGGGCAGTGCGCCTGCGCAGCAGGAGGCCGGAGGGGCGCTGCAGCCCCCGGGGCCACGGACCTAGCCACCGGGAGCCGGCTGGGGCTGGGGCATGGGTAAACTGGGCAGAGTGGGGAGTGCGGGGGAGGAAGGGGACCGAGGGAGCCAGAGTGAAACACTGAGGCATCAGTCCCTTGTAGTTTAAGGAGAACAAAAATGAAAAAGTGGCGTACAAACACCAAACAAACAAACAAAAAAAGCGGCATGCCCAGGTTGGTCACAAAGCCCAGTACTGAGTTCAGCGGTCATGGCGCCCGGTGCGACAGCAAGCCGGGGCAGTCGTGTGAGTCAGAACACGGCCATGTCGCCGTCCCTCCAATCCACGCCCCCGGGGTTGATGAGCTGCTCTTCGGTTAAATCTTCTTGAGTAGAGAACCGTCCTGTCCCCACTCACCTTCGATGGCACTTGGCGTCCCCTCTTCTGTCTGCTGGTCCTCCTCGTCCTCCCAGTTCTCGGAGGGGCAGGCTCGGGAATCCAGCTGCTGGAGGATGGTAGGGCAGAACTCCTGGAACTCAGTCCTTCCGATGCGGGACTGCTCCGTGAAGTTGTGGGCGGCGAAAAGGTCTCCAGAACTAAAGCACTGAGACAAGTGGGGAGGCCCCAAATCACACCGCACCCGTGGCGGCAACCACGCAGCCCTCCACAAGGAGAAAGCAGAGGCACCTGTTCCAGTCCTGGGGGGTCTGGAGACTCGTCTCTAGGGATGAGAGCAAGGTGGTCCCTAAACTTAAAAAACTGATCATCTCAGAGATGCGTCACCCAGTGCAAGGCACACGGTCCGCACAGCCCGGCGTGCCCGGCTGCCCACGAGACCTGGGGACAACTGAACCCCGGGCGCCGTGACCAGGGTGTGCTTTAGGGAAACAGGACTCTATTTGCACACCCGGACATACAGCTCCATCTGGACACCAAAATGACCTGCACATCGCAACAGCCTGCGCACAGCCCGGGTGCTTCCCCGGGGCTACTGAACCTCGGCACCTAGCGAGCATCAGTCCCCGAGACCACCTGGCGAGCATCAGTCCCCTTGACCCTGGCATGAAGAATGTGCTGACGGACATGAGGGAGGAAGGAAGGGAAAGCTAAAGATCCAGTCTACCGTGGAGCACGTAAGGGCTGGCAGAGGTCATGATCACCGTCCCCTCGTGAGGCGTTAGCTGGGTGCCTCTCACATACCGTTCTTATGAAACACGGCAGTTTTACTTCTAATTATACTTTATACACTTACACTTCAGTCTTTATCTGGCTTGGTTTAACATGGGCCAGTCTCTAGCAGCCTTCCGGCTGTGCTGACAAGTGACAGCTTCTGGGTCTAGAAAGCTGAGAGCTGGCCTCTGATGCCCAGAACTCAGCACGCTGCGCCAAGAGGCTCTCGGGGGCCAGTGTGCATGGGCCTGTGAGGGCAGCCCTCTCCCCAGCTCCCACGTCAACCACACACTGTGCGGCTGCATCCGGCTGCCTGGTCCCTTGGCCACGGGACGTCTCCAGAAAGTTCTCCTTCAAGATGGAAGTCCCTGGACATCTAACCCACAAACTTTCCTTGATTACCCACTCCCCCTCTTCTCTGAAACCTATGAAGATTGTCCAACCCACAGCATTTAACAATTCATTTTAAAAAAATATTTTATTTATTTATTTGAGAGAGAGTGTGAGTGAGACAGAGCAGGAGAGGGGACAAGGTCAGAGGGAAAAGCAGACTCCCCTCAGAGCAGGGAGCCTGATGCGGGGCTCGATCCCGGGTCTCCAGGATCATGACCTGAGCTGAAGGCAGTGGCTTAACCAACTGAGCCACCCAGGCGCCCAACACTTCATTTTATTGTTAGATTACTCTGTCCCCCATTGGGTAAGCTCTCCATCTTGACTGCAAACTCTTCAGAATGACTCATTTTTCTGTTTCTCACGGCAGTCAGCACAGGGAACGAAGCAGATACGTAGACATTGGAGGCTGACTTCCATTAGGCTGCCGCAAACAGCCTCAGACTAGGGTCAGCCAGGATGACATGGAAGAACAAGGAACTAGAAGCCAAAGGACCTGGGACTTGGTCGTGACCGTCCAGGACGTCAGTACGGGACCCTCGGCGCTCCCTTCTAAATGAAGACTTTCCACCTGTACCTGCAGGGAGTGTGAGGCCCCCCTGCGACCGCCGGGCTGCCGGGTCCCTTGGCCTATAGACCCTACGAGACACGCCGGCTGTCCTGGGAGCTCCGGCTGGCCTGCAGGTGACCCCAGGGCAGCTAGGAGGAAGCATGTGGAGGACTCAGAACCCCTGGTGACCGCTCCCTCCAGTCAGGGCTATAAAACAGCCATGTGAGAAGACAGGAGGCACTACTGGGGACCCAGACAAGGCCTGGGAAGGAAGAAGAGGAGCTGGGCCCTCTGCTCTGCCATCACAGCTCGCCTAGCAAGCTGCCTGGGCCCCCCGCCCCCCCGTGCCTGACCAGACCACGGCGCCCCCCCCCCTCCCCCACCAGGGTGCAGACAGCGGTCAGCAGAGCTGAGAGCCTCACCGTTGAGAGGTTCCTCTGTCCGGGCACGAGCTGGGTGACATTGTCCCGGCCCACGCCCACACTCAGGTGGTTGAGCAGGACCTTGAGCTGCTGCAGGGTGAGGCTGTCGCCCTCCCCATAGTGATGCAGGAGGTCCTGCAGGAAAGCGGCCGCACTGATGCCCGGCGTCCCCGTGGGCACGGCGTGAGCTTCAGGAGCAGCTCTCCACAAGCTGACCCAGGCCAGCAGGAAGCAGTGAAGGAAGGCTGGGTGGAAGAGCTTCATGGTGTCAAGCAAGCCTGCAGGAAGAAAAGGCAGGTGAGTGAGATGCTCCAGAACCCACCCTCTCCTCCTGCCCCACGCCAGGTGCACGGGACCCGGCAGCCTCGCTCTGGACGGCCTCTTCTCCCCTGACGCTTCACCCTTCTCCGATGCCTCTACCAAGTGTTGGAGAAAAACCCTTCTTTGCAAGCATGGAATAAAAAAATAATGAAAGGACAAATTCAACAGATTTAACTAAATTTAAAAATTAAAAAGTGAAACAACTGTGATGTGGTTTAAAAGTCTCTATCTTTTACAGGCACTGAAATAATCAGATTAAACTATCTCCTCTGGAATCTGCTTCAAAATAACAAAGGAAGGGGTATTTGCAGGGGGGGCATAGATGAGACAAGACCAGGCATGTGTTAATAACTATGAAATTATACTGCCCAGAGCAATCTACACTTTCAATGCCATCCCAATCAAAATTCCACCAACATTTTTCAAAGTGCGGAACAAACAATCCTAAAATTTATATGGAACCAAAAAAGACCCCGAATCGCTAAGGAATTGCTGAAGAAGAAAAACAAAGCTGGGAGCATCTCGTTACCTGACTTCAGGCTTTATTACAAAGCTGTGATCACCAAGACAGCATGGTACTGGCACAAAAAAAGAGAAATAGACCAATGGAACAGAGTGGAGAGTCCAGATATGGACCCACAAATCTATGGGCAAATCATCTTCGCAGGAAAAAATATCCACTGGAAAAAAGACAGACTTTCAGTAAATGGTGCTGGGAAAACTGGACAGCTACATACAGAAGAATGAAACTAGACCATTCTCTTACACCACACACAAAGGCAAACTCGAAATGGATGAAAGACCTCAACGTGAGGCAGGAATCCATCAAAATCCTGGAAGAGAACATAGGCAGCAACCTCTTTGACATCGGCCACAGCAACTTCTTTCAAGACACATCTCCAAAGGCAAAGGAGACAAAAGCGAAAATGAACTTCTGGGACTTCATCAAAATAAAAAGCTTCTGTGCAGCAAAGGAATCAGTCAACAAAACAAAGAGGCAACCCACAGAATGGGAGAGGATATTTGCAAATGACACTACAGACAAAGGGATGATATCCAAGATCTATAAAGGACTACTCAAACTCAACCTCCAAAAGGAAGATGAACACATCAAAAAATGGGCAAGAGACATGAAGAGGCACTTCTCCGTAGAAGATATACAAATGGCTAACAGACACAGGAAAAAATGTTCATCGTCACTAGCTATCAGGGAAATTCAAATCAAAACCACACTGAGATACCACCTTACACCAGTCAGAATGGCCAAAATTAACAAGTCAGGAAACAACAAGTGTCGGAGAGGCTGCGGAGAAAGGGGAACCCTCTTACACTGTTGGTGGGAATGCAAGTTGGTGCAGCCGCTTTGGAAAACAGTGTGGAGATTCCTTACAAAATTAAAAATAGAGCTACCCTATGACCCTGCAATTGTACTTGTGGGTTCTACCCCAAAGATACGGATGTAGTGAAAAGAAGGGCCATATGTACCCCAATGTTCATCGCAGCAATGGCCACAATCGCCAAACTGTGGAAAGAGCCAAGGTGCCCTTCAACAGATGAATGGATAAAGAAGATGTGGTCCATATGTACAATGAAATATTACACCTCCATCAGAAAGGATAAATATCCAACTTTTGTAGCAACATGGACTGGATTGGAAGAGATTATGCTGAGTGAAATAAGCCAAGTAGCGAAAGTCAAGTATCACATGTGGTGCATAAGGGGTAATATAGAGGACAGTAGGAGAAGGAAAGGAAATTCGGCGAGAGAAATGAAACATGAGAGACTTTGGACACAGAAACAAACTGAGGGACTTGGAGGGAGGAGTTGGGGGGATGGGAGAGCCTGGTGGTGGGTACTGGGGGCACGTATTACGTAGAGCACTGAGTGTGGGGCATGGGCAATGAATCTTGGAACACTGAAAAAATAAAATAAATTTAAAGTTAAAAAATAACTCATGAAATTGATGGGTGAATGGGAATTTATTATACTATTTTTTTTTTAAGATATTATTTATTTGACGAGAGAAACACAGCGAGAGAGGGAACACAAGCAGGGGGAGTGAGAGGGAGAAGCAGGCTTCCTGCCAAGGAGGGAGCTTGATATGGGGCTCGATCCCGGGTCTCCGGGACCATGACCTGAGCCGAAGGCGGACGCTTAACCAACTGAGCCCCCCAGGCGCCCCCCCCCCCACCTTGTTGGTAAGTTCTACACCCAGTGCTGACTGAACCAGCCAGGCACCCCTATACTATTACACTTTTGTAGGTTGGAAATGCTCCAAAATAAAAAGTTGCCTTAAGAACAAACAAAAAACAACAGGGGCGCCTGGGCGGCTCAGTCAGGAGGCTGTGCGGAATGGGTCAAGGGGACGGGGAGGTAAAGCCCTCCAGCTGTAAGAGACACGGGGTGGAAAGTCCAGCAAGGGAAACACAGCCAGCATCACTGGAATAAGCTGGCCTGGTGGCAAGGGGAGTACGCGCACTGTGGTGAGCACGTAAGATACATAAACGTCAAATTGCTTCACTCTGCACCTACAACTACTGTCCTGTCTGTCAACTAGACTTCAATTAAAAAAAGAATATAAACTTAAAAGATGGACGCTGTATATATTGTTGCTTATTAAAAGAGCAAAACAGGGGGCGCCTGGGTGGCTCAGTTGGTTGAGCGACTGCCTTCGGCTCAGGTCATGATCCTGGAGACCCGGGATCGAGCCCCGCATTGGGCTCCCTGCTCGGCGGGAAGCCTGCTTCTCCCTCTCTCACTCCCCCTGCTTGTGTGCCCTCTCTGGCTGTGTTTCTCTCCGTCAAATAAATAAATAAAATCTTAAAAAAAATAAAATAAAATAAAATAAAAGAGCAAAACAGATGAAAAAAATATAAAACTGAATGTTAGTGAGGTTAAACAACAGAGTAAGATGCTGCTATAGAAGATATTACATTATCTATAAATAATGCAGATAAAATTACATATTTATGTAATGATAGATAATAAATAAATAACCAGAGTCTTGAAACGTTGTGATAATAAAAGCATTTCAATCCTTTGAATTGTTACATCTACTTTTAGAATTTGTACTAACAGAAGCAACCCCAAAATAAAAAAGACTTTGGGCAGAAAGTTATGGTCAGGCGAATTACATCAATTTCATTGAATAGCATGCAGCTATAAAAAATGGAGTTTAGAGCGCCCGGGTGGCTCAGTGGGTTAAAGCCTCTGCCTTCAGCTCAGGTCATGATCTCAGGGTCCTGGGATTGATCCCCACATCGGGCTCCCTACTTGGTGGGAAGCCTGCTTCTCCCTGCCCCACTCCCCATGCTTGGGTTTCCCCTTGCTGTGTGTCTCCCTCTCTAATAAATAAATAAATAAATATAAATACATATATATTTATTTAATGGACTTTAATCTCATGCAAAGTAGCAGAATGAATCGGTAACAAAGTTACGAAGTGAGAAGGAACAGGGGAAAATAGGTCTCAGAGAAAGAAAATGATTTTCTTTTAATCATTTCTCTCGGTACAGTTATAATTTAATTAGGGAAATAAATACCAGGGAGGGAGGGAGGAATGAGCCTATTTAATCTAGACCTAGGAACTCAATCACTGGAGGCATTTACACACCTCCCCGGGTGCCAGGGCTCCAGCACGCCCCACGGTGGGTCACTCCGCCTCTGGGCCTTTGCTTATGACGGAGAAGTTAGAGCAGAGTGCTAAATAGCAGGCTGGTTTGCACCCTGCTTCTGCCACGTGTAACAGGTGCAATCTTGGGTAAGATTAACCAGAGTCAACATTCTAGAGTTACTCAGAGTAGTAGTGATGCACGGGCGCCTGGCTCACTCAGTCGGTGGAGGCTACAGCGCTGAATCTAGGGGTTGTGAGCTCAAGCCCCAGGTTGGGTGGAGAGATGAAAGAGAAAAGAAAAAAAAGAAAAGAAAGAAAGGAAAAGAAAAGAAAAGGAAATGAAAGAAAGAAAAGAAAGGAAATGAAAGGAAATGAAAGGAAATGAAAGGAAATGAAAGGAAAGGAAAGGAAAGGAAAGGAACGGAACGGAACGGAACGGAACGGAACGGAAAGGAAAGGAAAGGAAAGGAAAGGAAAGGAAAGGAAAGGAAAGGAAAGGAAAGGAAAAAGAACAGAGATGCAGCTTCCCCTGCATTTAGCGTCAGACCTGGCTTGAATTTCTGTTCCACCGCTGGCCAGATAGGAGTGAACGTGGGCAACTTACGTGGGCTCTCTACCTCAGTTTTTTCTCATCTGTAACGGTACACGCTCCCACTGGATCACTGTGCAGATCCAAATGACACGAGCTTCAGCAAGGCACCAAGCGCCTAGCCTATAGAAAGCACTCGAGCACATGTTGTGACTGGATACCAGCGGACATTCCAGGCCCCAGTTTCTGCACGCAGGGCACACACAGTCTGCGGACAGAAATCTCAGTCTTCAACGGAGGGTACTTTGAGTCAACACAAAGGGTGGAGTAGCCATTAGCACAAAGAGCAGTCCGTGTAAAGTGTTAGAGACTCACGACTCTCAAATCTATACTGAGAACCAGAAGGTGAGCAGGCGGGATCTTAGGCCCAAATGGCTAAAATCCATTGTACAAAGAGAACAGTCCTGTGCCCGACCACCATCATGGGTCTGAGGCCCGTGTTACACTGTCAGAGCCAAGGAGAGGAGGGCTGTGTGGACTCACAAAGGAGGGCAGGAGCTGGCACCCCAGCGCCAACCCTGGGAAGCACCTGACAGTCACGGATTCCTTGAGGAGTCTAGAGGCTTAGCCTCACCTAGCAGAAAAGTAAAGTTTCAGAGGTTAGGAAACATGATCCATAGCCAACAAGTTGAGTAGTGAAGCTAGAAATTAATGTTTCATGAACTGAAGCCAGGTCTGAATGAAAGGGGAGTCAGCGCATCCGGAACCACTTCCCCACCCTGCAGGAGACACGAAATACACACCCTGGCTCCCCACAGAGGTCGGCAAAACCCTGCAGGTCTCTAGGTAGGTCGTCCCAATTTTCTTTAAGATTTAAAAAAAGGAAGTCCTCTCTACATCCGACATGGGGCTCGACTGTACCTCCCACGATCAGAGCCGCCCGTGCGACCACCTGAGCCAGCCCGGTGCCCTCTATCAGCCCCAACAAGCCCCCAAATCCAGGGAGAACATGCAGAGACCTGTGTGGGTATACCTTAGAGGCCGGGCTGCATTACATGGTACTTGTTGGTTGTTGGGTTTTTTTTAAAGATTTTATTTATTTGACAGAGAGAAACACAGCCAGAGAGGGAACACAAGCAGGGGGAGTGAGAGAGGGAGAAGCAGGCTTCCCGTCGAGCAGGGAGCCCGATGTGGGACTCGATCCCGGGTCTCTGGGACCTGGGACCTGAGCTGAAGGCAGAGGCTCTGGGACCTGAGCTGAAGGCAGAGGCTTAACCGCTGAGCCATCCAGGCGTCCCATGGGTACCTTCTTAATAAAACAAAACCATGGTTCTCACTTCAGCTATGTTTCTCAAATTTATCTGCAGCAACCTCAAAACATTCAGAACACACACAAAATCACTCCAAGTGTGAGGCACCCCACAGAACCGTAGCGGCTTTACCTGGAGGGGCATTCATGTCAAAGTAGGCATTTACAGAACATCTGCTCTTTGTCGACCCCGTGGCCCTGGCCCCTCGGTGTGGCTCGTCCAGCCTCCTCGAGTGTGTGAATGGATTCAAGGAGCAGACCCTGCTGCCTGACCACACTCGTGACCCACCCCCCCCAGAGCACCTAAAAACAACTGCAGGGCAAGAAGGAGTCCTGGTCGAGCGACCTTCGAGCTGCTAGAAGACACTTCAAATCCAAGTGACCCTGGGCTCTTGGCAGACACAAAAGGGGAGCTTTCTGATCCAAGAGATTTCTTTTTTCTTTAGCTACTAGTTATTCTTAGGGGAAAAAAAAGTTTACAAAAGATTCTTTGGAGAAGAAGAAAGGAGAGAGGAAGAGAACACACACAGCTCTGGGTGTAGCAGGACGATGCAGCTGAGCCGGGGTCTTCACGGTGTGGGCACGGCGGCAGGACGAAGCCCGATCTCTCGGAAACCTGTGGGAAGGAGGGGGCCCCTGGGTGGGCCCGTCCAGTCCCTCCAGGGAGCCAAGCCAGCGGCCCTCAAGGACGCCTTCCAGGAGTAGTAAAAGAAGCATGCAGGGCAGGACACGAAAACAAGCTGGAAAGAGACAAAGGTCCGAGTGTGCTCTTGGCTCAGAGGACCAGGCTCTCCCACTCAAGAGGAGTCGGGAGTCTCTGCACTCCTTTGTTCACCTGGCCTGGGTTCAGAGAAGTAAATTATTTTAGTGCCATCAGGTCTGCCTCCTCCGAGGCGCCAGACCCAGTCCTCCCAGGGGAGTAAGAAACCCAAGAGAAGTCAGCGAGAGATGTTTGCCTTCAGACCCTCTGGAGACTTCGGGTCTCCTTACATCCCCGGGGGCTCCTGAATTGGAATGTCACCTGCCCCTCCACTTGGTTCAGAAGGACCTCACCCTAAGAATGGCACTTCTGTGCCAGGGACACAGTTTCACTGTCGTGCCTACCACACTGCTGGTTCTCCAGGCCACCTCCCCGCTGTCAGACAGCGAGAATGGACTTGTCCCGGCGTAATGAGGCAGCAGCTCTTCAGGAGGCTCACTAATCCAGAGGCTGGAGCTCGGGACCCATCAGCGAGCCTGGGAGCTGCCAGGCCTCCGGCGCCCACTCCCTTCCCTGACCACCAGCTGGCCACGGCGGCCCACGGTGCTCACTCGCAGTCCCTTGAGCTGAGGAATGAACCAGGGAAGACCAAATGCTCCAGAGACAACGGCCTCTGAGGCCGCTGGTAAGCCACAGGATCTGGGTGAAAGACGTCTGTAAGCGCACCTACCTGGGCCGATTTAGTGCCCGTAAGAGAGGGGTTATGTAGGAGTGCAATCAATCACGTATACATCCACAAGTCCAGCTGAGGCTTTAGCTGCAGGCTGATGGGTAGCAATCAAGGCAGGGATGGTCTTAACTGGGTTTTTACAAAGCACTCTACTTAAAATTGAGAAAATGTCCATTGGTCCTACCAAAGCAAGCAAGCATGACCATGGGAGCTGGAGGGGTGAAGAGGAGGTATGGGTGGGGGGTGGGGCAAGGGGAGGCCACAGTGATGGACATGATGGCTCCCTAGAGCCCTTGGCCCCTCTACTCGTGGGCCTCAGTGCATCACCTTTACGTTTTCCTCTCAACTGTCTGCTTCCCCACCTAAAATCCAAAGGATATCTCTTATAGTCCTCTTGGGGACAGAAAGCAGGGGCTCCAGGGCCCTGAGCACCAATGTCCCGACTAACCACAGGGCAATTCCCCACCCCTCGGGGGTTCTTTCTTCTGCAGAACACCTTCCAACAGACTGGTCTCGTCCAGTCTCCACCCCCAGCTCACTGTAACTTGGGACCAGGTCAGCCCAATAGGGCTGTCGCCCCAGGGGATACTCCCCACTAAGGGTTAACTATGGAGGGGTAAACAAATGCAGATGGCTCCAGCATAGGGAAGGGGGCAACACTTCGGGCTCCATTACAAAACCCCAAACTTGCAAGACAAAGACAAAGCCAGGGGAAGGAGGAGAGGGGGGAAGCTCTTTGGGAAATCAAGAGCCCTGGGCCCAAGTAGCAAAGGCAGAGCTGACTGCGGCGGCAGAAGAGCCACTGGGCCTGGGGTGAGGCGGCCAGTTTGCAGCGGCCCCACGCAGTGTGCTGATCCCATTTCCCTTAGTTCCCGAAAAGAAAGCTGCATTTTCTGTGTACTAAGAAAGATAACGTATGTGGAAATATTATATGAAAGTAAGGACTTCGGAGCTTGGATGGAGAACTAAAACGGTATCACCATTTCGCTTCCCTTGATCATTAACATCTGAATAAAACATTAGCCAAAAAAAAAAAGGCACCAGCAGCAAGCCAACAAGGAGAGGGACGGACCGTGGCACGGCAGCTTCCAAAGCAGAGGCAGGAAGGGCAGGAGGCACACCCCGCCCTCACCGACCCCCCACGCTGCAGGGGCCACAGCTGCCCGGTCGCTCCTCGGTTCAAGCGGTAGTGGGACACGCTGCTGGGAAAACAGGTGACGCCCACCCAGAGCAAGGGGTGACTCTGCTGTGAGGGAGGGGAGACGGGGCTCCAAGGCCGCGGACGGAACTGGGGAAATGACCCACCCCCAGCGAGCATTCCTCCCTCCCCAACAGAAGAGGATCACAGCTCCCAGATCTGCCGGCTGAGCCGCGCCCAGGGCTGCCACCCAGACCCCCACTCGGGGACCGCCCCAGGCCCCCACCTCAGCGCCGAGCAGCGACAGACAAGACAACGCTGTCAACCCAAAGTAAAACCTAACTCCAGGGAAGCGAGTCTCCCAACCGCTTCCCGAACTGTAGAATCACGTCATTAGAATATTAATGCAATAAAACCAGAGCTCAAAGATGAAATTACAAAACAAAATGAGATCAAAGGGGATGCAGGCTCCCTGAAAAGAACAAAACAACATCACTAAAGAACCAATAAATAAATTATAATAAATAGAGGACAAATTTCTGCCAGTAATTAAAAAAAAAAATACTGACAAAGGAGGGTCTGAGATAACCACAGCGAATGTAGATGGACAAGACAGATTAAAACTTGGAATGAGGGGGGACGCCTGGGTGGCTCAGTTGGTTAAGCCTCTGCCTTTCGCTCAGGTTGTGATCTCAGGGTCCTGGAATGGAGCCCCCAAGCTCCCCCACCAGCCCCTCACTGGGTTCCCTGCTCAATGGGGCGCCTGCTTCTCCCTCTCCCTCTGCTCGTGCACTCTCTCTCTCTCTCAAAATAAATAAAATCTTTAAAGGACAAAACAAACAAAAAAAGCCCCACATAATGAAGGATAGCTGGCTGGCTCGGGGAGGCAGCTCGCAACGCTTGGTCTTGGGATCGCGAGTTGAAGGCCCAGGCTGGATGCAGAGGTTACTGAAACAATGTAGTGAGAAGACAAAGATACCAAACATAGGATAACGGGTGTTCCTAGACTAGACAACTCAAGAGGGGACTCTGACACATGTTCAAAGATAAAGAAACAAGATTTCCGCCAAACGAAATGAGCAACAGAACCTGAAGACTGAACGCTGAACTTGAGAGGTGTTTCCAGGTATCGCAGAGGAACTTTTCTCCTCCAAAATATTTCATTACCAAAACTGTGAAGCATATTAAAACTTCTCTCTTTTTTTTTTTTTAAAGATTTTATTTATTTGACAGAGAGAAACACAGCCAGAGAGGGAACACAAGCAGGGGGAGTGAGAGAGGGAGAAGCAGGCTTCCCGCCGAGCAGGCAGCCCGATGTGGGGCTCGATCCCGGGGACTCCAGGATCATGACCTGAGCCGAAGGCAGTCGCCCAACCAACTGAGCCACCCAGGCGCCCTAAAACTTCTCTTAAGTGGCATAAAATTCAGGCTGCCCTCATGTTCCCCAGAGCAACATTCAGTATCAGAAGAAACTGCAACAGTGTTTACATCATTCAGAGAGAGAGAGAGAGAAAAGAACCAGAGACATTGTTCCCAGCTGAGATGTCACACAAATCTAGTAAGGACAATAGGCGGAAATTCTCAAGCATGAATGAAGTCAGAAGCTACAGTCTCCTTCCTAGAGTGAAAAAAAAAAACAGGAGAATGAAATGCAGCTAATTACCAGAGAAATAAAAATAAAGGTCTCATGGGAAAAGAACTGATGGTAAACATTAAAACTCTTCGAAAAAGAAGTAATAAAAACAAACATTGGAGATCATGGTTACAGGTCAGAACCAAGTGTTACAATTTACTACTAACAGTGCAAGCAAAAGATGGGGAGACAAAAATGTGAAAATGCTAATGTCCTCCTCATCTCTCATAGTAGAGTCAGTAAATATCTAAAATAGGTAAGTAATTATAGATCTGACTCACAAGGATTTTTTTTAACCTCTTCTACAAAATAATCTTCTGGTGAAAAGTATATTTCTTTAAAGTTTAATAATTCCTTTGATTTTACTAGTTTCTTTGGTTATATTCAGGAAAATTTTAGATCTACTGTGTAGGATTATATTTTTCTCTATATGCATTTATCTGTGAGTAAGCTGGAAGATTATACAGACTCGTCTTCACCTAATAGTCGTGAGGACTATTAGAGCGATGGCATTCGGAGTATTTGTATTTGCCCAGCACAGACAGTTGCAGGAGGGAGGCGAGAGGCTGGTGGCTTGACTTAGCCACCTGCTGAGCCCAGAGTGAGGGAAATGACAGCCAGGTCCAGGGCCTGGGGGGGAGGGGGGAGTTCATTTGCCAGGCTCCAGCTTGACTTGACAAAGTAGAAGAGCCTTCCAAAACTTTTATTTTTTTTTTTACTTCAACTCATTAATGCGTCCCAGCAGGAGGTGGGGGTAGGGCAGTACATGAAAACACGGGTCGTTATTTTTATAGTGGAGGAATTAGGGAGCACTTTCTTTTTTTTTTTTTTTTTAAAGATTTTATTTATTTGACAGAGAGAAACACAGCTAGAGAGGGAACACAAGCAGGGGGAGTGAGAGAGGGAGAAGCAGGCTTCCCGCCGAGCAGGAAGCCCGATGTGGGGCTCGATCCCGGGTCTCCGGGATCATGACCTGAGCTGAAGGCAGTGGCTTAACCACTGAGCCACCCAGGCGCCGCCTAGGGAGCACTTTCTAAGCACGGCACAAAACTCACAACCCGTGAGAGCAGTGACCAGCACACCTGACTGCTGCCCAGTATCCCGTAGATTCCTATTCGTCCAGTATTCATGCTCCGACGAATAGTGACACAGTCGTGTGTAAGTGCACCAGGCCCGGCAGCCTCACCTGGCCCTCCCGTAAACGCCGCCTACTGGCTTTCTGGGGTTCCAAAGAATCTTGAGAACCAGCACCAAGTCTGCAGCCCTCTCCACCCACCAAATGAACCAAGTCCAGGAAAGCACTCCCCTCTGGGGCGAGCCGAAACCCCCGCCGAAGTACAGGGCAAGCACTGCAGCTTGGAAGCCAGCCTTCCCCCTTGCCCACGAGGCCCAGGTCTCAATGTGCCCATTCTTCTGCCCCTCTGGGCTTTTGCTTTCTTCCATACCCTAAAAGGATGTCTTCTCTTCTCCCAGCTCCCACTCCCAGAACCTTAGCCTCAAGCTTTGGCTCAACCGAAGGCCACCCAGGGTGGGCGATTTCTGCAAACAGTGCAGGAGGTCTGCTCGGGTGGGAGTGGGGGGGGGGGAGGGTGGTGTTACCTAGAGGCGGTGGCCCATTTACTTTCCCCAGAAAACCCCAGTCACTGGGAGGGGCAGGATAATAAAACTTCATATTTTTTATAAAAATAATTAGTGGGGACTCAGAAGCAGGGAACAAAATTAGAACCAGCAGCCTGCAGCTCATTGAGTAATATTTACTGAGCGCCCACTGTGTTTGTCAGGGCCTGTGGGAGAGAGATTGAGAAAGGCAGAGCCTGGTGTCAGGGCCCAGCACAGACAGCTGCGGGAGGGAGGGGCAGAGGCTGGCGGCTCGGCCTAGCCACCTGCTGAGCCCAGAGTGAGGGAAATGACACCCAGCCCAGGCAGGGGGAGGAAGTTCATTTGCCAGGCTCCTGGGCTCAGGCGGGAGCTGGACTTCGCAAAGTAGAGGAGCCTTCCAAAACTAACGGAGTGAGTCAGGCAGCCTGGTGAGCAGCAGCCAGTAGGGGCTTCCCCATCAGAGGCCAGGGCAAGAGGCACTGCTGTTCTCATTATTCATCCATCACCACTTCCCAGACACCGGTTGCAAAATTCTGACCTGTTGTCCCTTTTGTCCACTCCTGCTTGTCAGCCCGCGGGGCCTGTCATGTGGCTTAGGAAATATGGTGCTCCCATCTACCACTTACGTCACCTGCTGGAAGCAAAACTCCCGGACTTGTTATTCAAGGTCCAATAAGTAAGAATGTATGATCTAGTGGCTAAATCAACGGACAGGTTGGGCAAACCTGGGTTCAAATTTGGGGCCTATCACTAACTTACCATGTGCCCCCAGCTCACAGGGCACCCTGGTAGCCACGAGAGCTTAAGGGTCACAGCCGTGTGCACTTGCAGCAGGTTCCCTCAGTGCCATCCCTGAAGCTCTCAGGGCAATCCCTTCACCAAGAGCTCACTCCAGCCTCTCTCAGGAGGCAGCTCCATGGGGGCACCTGGGGGCTCAAGCCAGTTAAGCCTCTGAGTACGGACAGCTCAGGTCATGACCTCAGGGTCCTGGGACCAGGCCCCGTGTTGGGCTCCCCATTCAGTGCAGAGTCTGCTAGTCCCTCTGCCGCTGTTCTCTCTCAAATAAATAAATAGAATCTTCAAACAAAACAAAACAAAACAAAAAAGAAAGAAAGCAGCTCAGTGATCTCTTCTTGCAGGAAGCCTTCCTGGACCACTCTTTGGGTACTCTTCAACTACTTGGGACTCCTCCTTATCTGGTCTCACAGGGATCCCTCCCAACAGATTTGTGCTTCTTGAAGGGTAGGAGGGCCCTCCCTTTATGTCTTCCCGGAACACAGCGCTGGGACTGGTGCTGGGCACAAAAGGAAGGAGAAGCGGCAAACTTCTGCTGGGAGGCGTGAAGTCCCATGTCCCTTCCAAATGATGTTTGCCTGCATCGCCCCTACAGCCTGATGAGGAACAGGGAGCTCAGTGCCCCCATCCAGAGACATTCTGTCTCCTCAACCTGGGGCCTTCAGACATTACCTGAGGGCGGTGGCCAACACCATTTATCACTTTCTTCTGCTGTAGACTAACCCATTCCTACTCCTTCAATTTCATTTATAGTCACTGAACTAAAAGCTAGGTACACCTACCAGACTGTTATATTAAAACTGAACCCAAGAGTTCATTTTTTCAACAAATATGCATTACATACTGGCTCATACCAGGAATAATGCTAGGTACTGAGGATGCCTAACAGCTCTCTTCCCTGAGCAGGAAGAGCAAACAACTCAACAACTTATAAGAACAATGATGGGCGCCTGGGTGGCTCAGTGGGTTAAAGCCTCTGCCTTCGGCTCAGGTCATGATCTCAGGGTCCTGGGATCAAGGCCCTCATGGGGCTCTCTGCTCGGCAGGGAGCCTGCTTCCTCCTCTCTCTCTGCCTGCCTCTCTGCCTACTTGTGATCTTTCTGTCACATAAATAAAATAAAATCTTTAAAAAAAAGGGGGGGGGAATGGTGACAAGGCCATCATGTTGCTCAGGGTTCCCTGAGGCAGTGTAATCGCTCGGAGAATCGTGGGGAGAGAAGACAGCGCAGCACGCTACATCTGAGGAGCTACGCCCAAAGTCCCGGGGCAGGGATGGGCCACCGGGCAGCACGGCATCAAGAAGCTGCCCACTCCAGAATGAGTTGCCCCTGTCATGATGTACACCAGCGAAATGGATGTCCTGCCGTCCATCTTGCAGAAGCTATGCACCCACTTAAGCCCGGACTGTGTGCTGCTCATCGGCACTCCAAGACCCAGTGGGACTTTCAGTGCAAGGGTGCCCGGCAAGTTTTTGATTCTCTGTTAATAGGCTGGACCATACTGATCCAAAGTAGTGTGCCTGATGGTGAAAGGAGGCACTGTGAGCAGACACATGGGGAGAAGAGAGTAAACCACAGAGTGGCCCTGGCACGGATGCCGTGGTGACTAAGCCCATGCACACCACCCACCATAGATCATGACAAGGGGAAGTACAGGAAGCTATGGGGAACACAAAGGGACAACCATATCTAACGTCAGAAACATTATTTTAGCAGATACATGAAGGGCTGTAAAAGTGGGCCAGGTAAAGGTCAAGGGGGTGGGGGTGGGCTGGAATGTTCTAGAACGTAACTGTGAAAATGGCACATATAAGAACTTCCAGGTCCAGCGGGGCCAAGGCAGTAGTCTAGTAGGTCACATTAAGGTGGCTGGACCTCATTTTCAGGAGCGATGCAATCTGATCTGTGGCTTTAGCATAGCAGTCTGGCTGCGGTCTGGAGAATAAGCCGGAGGTGGTCGCCACTGAGGCTGGGAGACCAGGAGGCTCCCTCGTGTGTGGGTGGAAGAACACAGCACTCAGTTTGTTCTAAAGAGCACGGCTTCTCTCTCCTTGCCTTAACCCAGCCTGGGGGGGCTTTCCCTGCCCCTGAAGCTGCTGGCCACAGAGTTCCCATTAAAAAACTGAACAGGGTCCCCTCTAGTAGCTTCCAGGGAGGAACACGCCACATCATCGTCCTCATCAACAAAAGTACCAGAGTGAGGGCACCTGGGGGGCTCGGTAGGTTAAAGGCTCTGCCTTCGGCTCAGGTCATGATCTCAGGGTCCTGGGATCGAGGTCCTCACCAGGCTCTCTGCTCGGCGGGGAGACTGCTGCCTCCTCTCTCTCTGCCTGCCTCTCTGCCTACTTGTGATCTCTCTCTCTGTCAAATAAATAAATAAAATCTTTAAAAAAAGAAAAAGCACCAGAGTGAGTTCAGAAAGACCGATCTACCTCCTGCCACCATTTCCTAAATCAGGCTGAGACCCATCTGCTCAGCTGTCCTGCTGCCACAGGAGGGCCCTTTATGAACACTGACTCCCAACTCGCCGCCCTGACTACAAGTCTCTTATGTGGTCGTCTTCCCCAAATGGGTAAGGATTATCCTCTGGGAGGTAAGCTGGGTCCTTCCCAAACAGTAAGCTACAGTCAGCAGAGGTGTGCTTGGATTCCCTGGTGCAGTGAACCTCTCTCTACTAGAAGCCAGGCCCTTGGGGCGCCTGGGGGGCTCAGTCCTTAACTGTCTGCTTTTGGCTCAGGTCATGATCTCAGAGTCCCAGGATCAAGCCCGCATCGGGGCTCCCTGCTCACTGGGAAGCCTGCTTCTCCCTCTCTCACTCCGTCTGCTTGTGTTCCCTCTCTGGCTGTGTTTCTCTGTCAGATAAATCAATAAAATCTTAAAAAAGAAGGAAAAGAAAAGAAAGAAAAGAAAAGAAAAGGAAAGGAAAGAAAAGAAAAGAAAAGAAAAGAAAAGAAAAGAAAAGAAAAGAAAAGATAAAGCCAGGCCCTGGGCAGCTCCACTGCTCTGAGGTGGGGGATTATCTTTGCCCTGAGGCCAGCTGCCCCACTGGCCCGTCCTCTTCAATGGCTTCTGCACCCTAGCTCCCCCTTCACAACCCTCCCATCCTTAAGCCAGCTCAAGTCTCCAACTGTTCCTCCAAGACTCTGACCATGCCTATCTCTACAGTGGAGATGCCGAACCCTGTGATACTTTTTCTAGAAAAGTGGTTCTCAAAGTATGGTCCCTGGACCAGCAGCAGCACCCAAACCTGATGACTCAGAAACTCTGGGGTGGGGCCCAGCGATCTGTTTTAGGACACCCTTCAGGTGCTCTCAATGCATCCTAAAGTCTGAGGACCACTGCTCTCAGAGGAAGACCCAGAGCTTTGATTAGATTTTCCAGATGTCGTCACCAAAGAGGGCAGCCCCTTCTTGTCCCGCAACTGCTCCTACATGGGACTGGAGGCTCCAGCAGGAACAGCATAGGCTCCGTCTTACTTTCTCAGGCGCCTTACTTTCTCAGCGGCCAGCACAGTAATTCGTTTTCAGCATAGACATAAATGAGCCCTAGTCTCATGAGAAAGAGGGTTATAGGGAAAAGAAAAAAAAAAGCCCATATTTCCAAACTGGGGAAAGAAAAAGCCCATATTTCCTAATTGGGGAAAGAAAGGGAGGGACACTGAGTAATTACACTCCTGAATCATAATTCCTCCCATTTTCCCTCCCACTGTCCAAAACGCCCACACGGCTCACCACTGACCCAAGGTTACTGGCAGTCACCATGTAATTATTGAGGCAAAAGGCTTTCCCCACATCCTGCTTCCCCCCTGGCCTCACCATGTGACCAGGGCACCCCTCTTCCTACGAGTCCTGAAGGGAACCCTGTGTCAGCCACAGCTTCATGCTGTATGTGCTTACACACTCCCTCCCCCCCTGCACCACGCCCTCCTACCTCCTGAAAATGCCACCTTCAATAGCAAGGTCCGTCCACTGCTTGTAGTGAGGGGCCCCTGCAGCTGACCCGTCACTTTCCCCGTCCCCTGCCTGCACCCTCTGGCCCGGGCCGGGTTTCTACCCGGGACGCTCCGCCCACACCCCCCGTGTCTGCAACCCACAAGCCAGAAGTCTGATTAACATCTGTTAGAAATGCCTGTCAGAAAATCTGCGTGTGTTTCAAGCCCTCTCTCCACAAGGTATGAAGGGCCTGGGTGTGAAGGGGGAAAGAAAGGGGAAAAAGGATGACCCGCAGGCAAAGCCCCGTCTCCGACCCACCCCAAAATCTCCCGTGGCACAGGCCCCAGCACTCCTGTCTCTACTGTCCACTGTCCTAGAAGGCCAGGCCGGTTCTAGTACCTTCAACGATCCTCCCAGGTTGCGACATAGCAGTCCTAGGTCGGTAGAACCTAGTGAAGTACTTACTGCATGAGTATATAAACACAATGCTCACGGACTCAGCTATACCCCCACGTTTTCTAGAAATCACAGAGTGGCTGGGACAGACTTCACTGAAGATGCCCCACTTTCAGCTGTGGGGTCAAGGGCAGGAGCAGATGAGTGTCTTCTCGAAGCCCCCTCTATAAAGGGGGCGAAGAGAGGGCATGAGGGCACAATCCTGTGCCCTCCAAACTGTCCTTTCTTTGCCAGAGCTCTAGAGAGGCTGTCAAAAGCACACAGATGGATTCCAGAACAAAGACAATCAGGTTTCTGGCTCCTATCACACTCAGATACAGACCAGGGACACAGCTCCCCTTGCCCAGGTTAAAACACCCTCAAGACTATGGGTCCACAGCGGTGTGGACATCGGCGGCAGGAGTGACTTTCCGAACACAACTACTTAGGCCTGTGTTTCCCCCTCCCCACCCCCCACAAACTGCTTGCCTATTAAAAAGGGATCAACATTCTCACCAGACTTAAACGCTTACCCCCTCTCCGGCCAACCCCAACCCCAACCCTGAGGCCAACTGGATTACGGCCTGGAAAGGGTTTCTGATTTTAGCGTGCTGCTCAGATGTGCTGTAGTTTGGGTGACTTTCCACTCCAAACAGAGAGACAAAAAAAAAAGTAATTCTGCGGCAGCACTACTCATGATAACAAAAACCTTGAAGGTAACCCCAAAAACCCATCAGGAGGAGTGAATGAATAAACAAACCAATTCTCACGATGGAATAGTACACAACAAAAGTGAATCAACCACAGTGACATTCACACTGAGCGTGTACATTGTAAGATGTTACTAACAATTGCTTTGTGGCTGCCATGTGTTCTTCAAGACCTCTTCTCCAGGAAGGCTGGGAAGGACAATCTGAATCTGAAGACACTAAACTGTAACCTCCCTAAGGACAAGAGTCCATTGCAGTTTTCCTTGTAAAGCTGATGGGGCATAGGCAATGTGAGCGGAAGAGATGCTGGCATGAAATGAAACCTCTTAACCAGCCTTCCAGATTCCACTGGGCACCTACCCCATACAGTCCTTTCTCTCTTTAAAATACAGCATGCACACCTGTAAACTGTCCAGATCCTAAGTGTACAGCTCAGTAAAAGTCATCCTTTCAAAGTACAAATCTGATCACAGCACGCTCTTTGCTTTAAACCCTCCGATGGTCTTCCAGTGTGAGTGGAATAATAACCCAGACTCCCTTCCCTGGCGTACAGCTCACTGTGTCATCTGGCCCCTGCCAGCCGCACTGACGTTTTTGAGCCCTCTCACTCACTAGGACCCAGCCGCTCTGGCCTTCTATCTGTTCCTTTCCCACCCGGCCTTCGCACTTGCTGCCCCCTCTGCTTACAGTGCTTTCCCCCCAGGTCTTAACAGGTGTCGGTCCGAACGTCACCTCTACGAAGGTGGATGCCCATGTGCTTAATAAGGGGGAAAAAAGCTCACTTCTAGTCATTCAGAATCCCAACACACTGTTTTATTTTCTTCTTAGCGTTTGTCACTATCTAAAATAGTCCTCTTGGGGCGCCAGTTGGTTAAGCATCTGCCTTCGGCTCAGGTCATGATCCGGAGACCCAGGATCGAGTCCCACATCGGGCTCCCTGCTCGGCAGGAAGCCTGCTTCTCCCTCTCTCTCTCCCCCTGCTTGTGTTCCCTCTCTAGCTGTGTTTCTCTCTGTTAAATAAATAAAATCTTAAAAAAAAAAAAAAAAGAAAACAAAACAAAATGTGCCAAGGATGGGCAACCATCTGATAACCCTGCCGAAAATAGCATGTGAACTTTTCCCCGTGGCAGGGGAAGAAAAGGAGAGCAAACCCCACAAGTACAGGCTGTCTCTAGAATGTCTCATCTGCTCACGGAAACTCTTTGAGTGTCGGCCTTGTTGCATATAACCTCTCAAGGAGCCAAGTGCATGCATCCTGAAATGCAGGGGGAGGGGCTTTGTGAGTGGCTGCCAGGAGGGAACGGTGAGAACAGTCAAGGTCAGAGGCGTAACCGGCCAGCGGAGCTGTACACACACCTCTGTTTACCCGGGTCAAGGCCTCTGCCGTGGGAGGCATCCCTACACAGTGTCTGCGGGACATGGGGGTAGCTGAGGAGGGAGAAGCAGGAACCGGGACACAATCTCTTGCTAGGGCTGGTCAGGTTGCACCAGAGGCCACTCTGGCTGGAGGCCCAGTTCTGGGGGAGTGGGTGACTTTGTACTTTCTGCACCTTTCTGGGAAGGGTGATGAGAACTGTCGTGGCTTGCAGCCCCTGGAAACTAACCAGGGACCCAGTATCCTGGGAATTTGCCGGGCGTCTCCGATGGAGCGTCTCCAACATCAGAGAGAAATGGTCAGCACTGAAATATACACATGCCAATCAATGTCACCTGGCATTGGCTGGGATGGCTGAGAACAGGACATGCCATCCATGGGCAGGGGGCGAACAAAAAAGAGGCAGGAAGGGATTTCAGGGCCTTACACCTCTGGCTCATCTCCTAGAGGAAAAACAGGGCCAGCTTCCCTGGGCCAACATGTCTCCACCTCGCCCCAAGCCTCATGTACTCCATTCTCTAAGAAAACGAGAGCCTGTAGGGCTGGCTGGGCGCCCTTCGGTTTCCAGGAAAGGACGAGAGCGCTCAACAGTTCAGCTTGCTCCCCGTGACTTACAGTAAAAAAGTGAGGAAAAAAACGGCTGGTGGGTCTGCCCTCCTTGCCCTCCCTTGCAGAGGGCACTCAGCAATCCTGGGGCCAGGGAGGTGGTGGTGGGAAAGGCCTTTCAGGGGAGTGGGCTGCCTCCTCCCTCAACCTCCACCTGGCAGCAGGACACGTGAAAGAGACTCTAAGGGATGAGGAGGGTCTCCGCAGGAGGAAAGGATCAGTGAGATCCAGGAGCAAGTTGCCTGGGGGTCAGCCCTGTCCCAAGAGCGGCAGTGACAAATAGTCATTAAGAACTTACTCCAGGGGCCTGGGTGGCTCAGTCAGTTAAAGGTCTGACTGTTGGTCTAGGCTCAGGACATGATCTCAGGGTTGTGAGATCAAGCCCCATGTGGTCGAGCTCCAAGCTCATTGGGGCATCTGTTTGAGATTCCCTCTCTCCCCCTCTGCAGCCCCCTCTCTAAAATAAATAATAAATTAAGAAAAGACAAAACAAAACTGGGGCACCTGGATGGCTCAGTCGGTCAAGCATCTGCCTTCGTGATCCCAGCATCCTGAAATCGAGCCCTGTAGCCGGCTCCCTGCGCAGTGGGGAGCCGGTTTCTCCCTCTCCTTCTGCTCCTTCCCCCTACCCTGCTCCTGCTCTGTCTCTCCAATAAAAAAAACCTTAAAAAAAATCCAGGGGCGCCTGGGTGGCTAGTTGGTTAAGCGACTGCCTTCGGCTCAGGAGACCCGGAATCGAGTCCCACATCGGGCTCCCTGCCCGGCGGGAAGCCTGCTTCTCCCTCTCTCACTCCCCTGCTTGTATTCCCTCTCTGGCTATGTTTCTCTCTGTCAAATAAATTTTAAAAATCTTAAAAATAAGTAAATAAATAAATAGTTTCTGGAGATTCTTGTACATTTATTCTTTCAGGAAAAACTTTTTACCTCCCTTTGGGAATTCATCCTATGGAAATCACATTGGTTTCTATCTATTAAGTGCTTACTGCTTTGGGCATAGGAAATACAGCCATAAACAAAACAAACAGAAATCCTTACCCTCAGAGAGTAAAGCTGAAAGCCTTCTAAATGTACCATAGGGGTGCCTGGCCAGCTCAGTAGGAAGAACAAGCAAGTCTTATCTCAGGGTTTTAAGTCTGAGCCCCACATTGAGTGTAAAGATCGCTTAGAAATAGGGGCGCCTGGGTGGCTCAGTTGGTTGGGCGACTGCCTTCAGCTCAGGTCATGAGCCCGGAGACCCGGGATCGAGTCCCACATCGGGCTCCCGGTTCGACGGGAAGCCTGCTTCTCCCTCTCTCTCTCCCCCTGCTTGTGTTCCCTCTCTGGCTGTGTTTCTCTCTGTCAAATAAATAAAATCTTAAAAAAAAAGATCGCTTAAAAATAAAATCTTAGGGGCGCCTGGGTGGCTCAGTCAGCTGAGCATCTGATTCTTGGTCTCAGCTCGGGTCATGACCGCAGGGTACTGGGACCGGGCCCCGCTGTGGGCTCCATGCTCAGCAGTCTGCTCACGACTCTCTCTCCCTCCCTCTCTGGCCCTCTCTCCACTCATGCTCACACGTGCTCCTACTCTCTCAAATAAATATAAAAAAAACTTTTAAAAAATTCTTACATAAATAAAGAAATGCACAACAGAATGAAACCGCTAGAGTAAAGTAATCCATATAACAAAACATGTATAGTTTGAGCACAGAGATGAGGTGCTTTGGCTCTGGGTGAGAGACCTCAGTGTGAATTCTTAATCTTTTACTAGCTTCAAGGTAGAAGCTTACGAACTTCTCTCCTTGGAGACTTATTTTCCTTATATATAAAAAGCCTGGGGCGCCTGGGTGGGTCAGTTGGTTAAGCGACTGCCTTCGGCTCAGGTCATGATCCGGAGACCCGGGATCGAGTCCCACATCGGGCTCCCTGCTCGGCGGGAAGCCTGCTTCTCCCTCTCTCACTCCCCCTGCTTGTGTTCCCTCTCTCGCTGTGTTTCTCTCTGTCCAATAAATAAATAAAATAAAATAAAATTAAATTAAATTAAAAAAAGCCTGGGGTGCCTGGGTGGCTCAATCGTTAAGCATCTGTCTTTGGCTCAGGTCCTGATCCGGAGTCCCAGGTTTGAGCCCCACATCCGGCTCCCTGCTCGGCAGGAAGCCTGCTTCTGCTTCCCCCTCTCTCACTCCCCCTGCTTCTGCTCCCTCTCTAGCTGTGTTTCTCTCAGTCAAATAAACAAATACATAAAATGTAAAAAAAGAAAAAAAGAAGAAAAAGGAAAGAAAAACAAAGCCTACTAATGGTCCCTACTTAAGAGCAGGTAAATGAGATACTGAATGTAAATACAGTGCCAACACACAGTAACTGTTCAATAAATATTAGTTATTTGGAGGAGGATTAACATGGAAAGACGTTCATGATATGGTAAGTGGAAAAAAATAAAAAGAGCCTATAAAACTGCAGGCACAGCAGACCACGTTTCCTTAAGCTATATACATTCACAGAAAGACTAAAAATGCCTAATTGTTATCTCCTGACGATGGGTTTAATGCTTATTTCTATTACCTTTTTATTTATCTGCATTTTTTAAAAAAGATTTTATTTATTTGACAGAGAGAAACACAGCCAGAGAGGGAACACAAGCAGGGGGAGTGAGAGAGGGAGAAGCAGGCCTCCCGCCGAGCAGGGAGCCCGATGTGGGACTTGATCCCGGGTCTCCAGGATCATGACCTGAGCCGAAGGCAGTCGCTCAACCAACCGAGCCACCCAGGCGCCCCTATCTGCATTTTTTACAATGAACATGTATTACTTTAAGAAGAAAGTTAATTTTAGATCCAGTTAGGAAATGGGAAAGGCTTAATGATGACCAAGGGAGATGGCTTTTCCCTCCCTTTTACAAAGATCTTCACTCAAGAATGTGAAGGTGACGGCACCTGGGTGGCTCACCAGGTGGCTCAGTCGTTAAGCCTCCGGCTTTGGCTCCAGTCTTGATCCCAGAGTCCCGGGATTGAGCCCCGCATGGGATCGAGCCCTGCATCAGGCTCCCTGCTCAGGCAGGAAGCCTGCTTCTCCCTCTCTCACTCCCCCTGTTTGTGCTCCCTCTCTTGCTGTGTTTCCCTCTGTCAAATAAATAAAATCTTGGGCGCCTGAGTGGCTTAGTGGGTTAAAGCCTCTGCCTTCGGCTCAGATCCTGATCTCAGGGTCCTGGGGTGGAGGCCCGCATTGGGCTCTCTGCTCAGCAGGAAGCCTGTTTCCTCCCCTCTCTCCACCTGCCTCTCTGCCTACTTGTGATCTCTCTGTCAAATAAATAAATACAATCTAAAAAAAAAGAACCCAGAGGCGGCCTGCAGTCCTCATCTGCCCTGGGCTGGCCTCCAGTTGTGTACGGTCCCTAACCTGGCCACCCCAGCGAGCAGGCCTCCCCTTAGTTCTGGATCAGAGCTACTTGGATGAGACCCAGGTATCTGTACATCTAGGTCTGAGATCAACCTTCTAGTCTGGGGCACGAGTCTGACATTTCAAGAGTGCTGGACTAGACAAGACTAGCTATTAACCTTCTGTGATTTATCTGAACTCTCTGAAGTCAGATCATCCCTCTCTCCACCAAATGGATTCCGCCATCTCTGTCTTGCCCCTCCCACAGGGAAACAGGTGCTCAGTGAGAGCTCCAGGCACACACAAGTTGTTGATACTACAAAGTTGTTGGTCTAGATCCGAAGCATGAAGGACCTCTGAGGCCAGCTTCCTAATTTCTACTTGGTTCTCAAATCTGTGTCAACATGAGGGGAACAGCAGACCAAGACTGACCCTTGCCTAACAGCAAAGCCGGAATTCTGTTTTAGGTCTAAAAAGAATCCGCCCCCCCCCCCCACTTTTCTTTTCTTTTTCTTTTCTTCTCTTCTTTCTCTCTCTCTCTTTCTTTCTTTTTTGGTGCCAAGACCCAGGAGCAAAAGCCTCTGCAGCCCTGTGAATGACAATCTATACAGGACATTTCCCCCCTTCCTGAGGGTAGTGGGTTGAAAAACATGCCCTCAAAATCCATGTCTACCCAAAACTTCAGAATGTGACTTTATCAGGAAACAGGGTCTTTCCCGATGTAATTAGCTGAGGATCTTGAGATGAAATCATCCGGTCTTTAGGGTGGGCCCTAATGACTACAAGATAAAGTAGAGGCAGCTTTGGACAGAGGAACACAGAGAAGGATATCTGAAGATAGAGGTAGAGATTGGAGTGAACCAAGGGACACCTAGAGCCAACAGAAGCTGTCAGAGGCAAGGAAGGACGCTCCCCCAGAGCCTCTGGAGGGACTGCGGGACTGCTGACACCTTGATTTCGAAATTCAGCCTCCAGACCTGGGAGAAGATACACCGCTGCTGCTTCAAGCTACCCGGGTTGTGATAACTTTCCAAGGCGGCCACTGGAAACTAATACTTTGGTGCTGGAATTAATGTCTGATGGTTTTTATCTGGGATTCTCTTGCTATGGCTGGCAGAATTCTAAGATGACCTCCATGACCCTTGGCCTGTGTGTGGGTAGGCCCTGTAAATATGAGTTATCACTCCTGCTATTATGTTACATTTTCTGGCAAAAGGGATTTTGCTGGTGTTAGCTGACCAAATTCGTTGACCTTCAGATACATTACCTACGTGACCAGAACTAATCAGGTGAGCACCTGAAAGAGGCAGGCTCTTCCTGGCAAAAGGGATCTGACGCCTAAAAGGATTCACCTCGCCATGGGAGAAAGTAAGTTTTCCAGTGTGGAAGTCCAGCAGACAGCAGCTGGACCCAGTGATCCAAGAAAACATCACCAGTCCTAAGGCATACTGACGTCATGAATGCACTGAAGGATGCAACAGCATTTTTGTGATATTCTCGCGCAAGATGCATGACCCCATTGTAAGAAGGAACGACATCAGAACCGTTGGGTCCTAGAGGAGACGAAGAACAAACAACTACGAAACGCAATATGGGGTCCAAGAAGAGAAAGAAGAACGGCCTTCGCAAAAATACTGGTCTGATTTCAAGAAGGCCTGCAGTTTAGTTAAATATTATTTGCCAATGCTGATTTCCTCTTCTCTCTCGCTCTTTTTTAAGATTTTGTTTTTAGGGGCGCCTGGGTGGCTCAGAGCATTAAGCCTCTGCCTTCGGCTCAGGTCATGATCTCAGGGTCCTGGGATCGAGGCCCGCATCGGGCTCTCTGCTCAGCGGGGAGCCTGCTTCCCCTCTCTCTCTGCCTGCCTCTCTGCCTACTTGTGATCTCTCTCCCCGTCAAATAAATAAAATCTTAAAAAAAAAAAAAAATTTTGTTTTTATTGATTTGACAGAGAGAAACACAAGCAGGGGGAGCGAGAGAGAGAGAAGCAGGCTTCGCTCCGAGCAGGGAGCCCGATGCGGGGCTCGATCCCAGCACTCCGGGATCATGACCTGAGCCGAAAGCAGACGCTTATCGACTGAGTCCACCGAGGCGCCCCTGATTTCCTCTTCCTGATAACTGTACTATAGGGTGAGGGATATGAGGGAACTCTGCTATATTTTTTTGTGATTTTTCCTTAAGTCTAAAATTAGTTCAAAATAAAAAGTTTAAAAGGAAATGGCTGCCTAAATTATTATAGAGCCAAAAGGCAGACTAACCGCTTCAGAAGAAACTCTCATGCCAACATAAGGTGGGGAACAGATTCCCAATCGTATCATGGAAAACAATGATAAGGAAACCGGTAATTCGTAAAGACGGGCTGCCTCAGGGCCACAGGATTAGTCTTTTTCTCCAGTACGTCTCCATCCTCCTCTTTATGGTAAGGATGCCCTACGTTCGACAATCAGAAAAAAATAAAATTTTCAGCGGCGCCTGGGTGGCTCAGTTGGTTGAACAGCTGCCTCTGGTTCAGACTGATCTGCGGGGCCGAGGACCGCGCCCCTAGTTGGGTTCCCTGTTCAGCTGGGGGTCTGCTTCTCCCTCTCCCTCTGCCTGTGCTCTGTGTGTCTGTGTGTGCGTCTCAAATGAATAAACAAAATCTTTAAAATAAAAAATAAAATAAAATAAAATTTTCAAAAATACCGAACAGTTGCTTGGGGATGCTGTGGAATATGATTAATCAAAGTTTCCTGAAGCAGCTTTTAAGGTAGAGGAGGCTGTGTTAAGATGGGGTAGGAAGGTGTTCTGTGCCTCCGACGGCTGAACGGAGGCAGGAGGCGGAGGTTTAAGGGGACCGAGGCAGCGGAGCTAGATTTGGGGCCACGAGTTCTTCTAGATAAGAGCAGGCTGGACCCCAAGACACAGGGCTGTTGAAAGAGAACAGTTACGTCTTTGACATGGAAACAAGCTAAGGGTTCTGAGAGTATCAGCACCTTAGACCCAGAGCCCTTCAAAACCCCTGGGTTCAGCCTAAATTTCTAGTCATGCTGTCACCTGCCCTTCCCTCTATCGCTAGTAACCTATGGCCCATGCTGATCACTCCTGCCCCAGGATCGTCCATCTCTGTGCCTCCTCTCCAGGACTCCTCTTCCCACTTTCCTTTCTTGATAACTTTCAAAATTTGGCCTAATTCTGCCTCCAGGAAGCCTTCCCAGACCGCTTCTGCCTTAAGCACGTCCCCTTCTTCCAGCCTGCTTACGTATCTCACCTGCTGCACTCAACTGGAGCTTAACGAGCCCACAAAGCAGCACGGAACCCTCCACGCGTCCTCAGAGCATCCCTGCACGGGCTCTGCAAGCATCCTCAGACCAGAGGCAGGGCTTGCCTGTCCTCACAGGGCAGAGGCTCTCCGCGGGGTTCCACCGGCCGGCCCCGCCCCAGGACGCCTTCCCGCAAATCACCCTTCTGCTGTCCCCGGCACACACTGTCCCCGGCAGAGGTCACAGTGAGTGAGTCTTCTGTGCCTACGCCCGGACCTCTTTATACCAGCTCTATTTGTTTTTGTGGTTATACTTTAATTAAACAGCAACTGAACTGTAGATGCAGAAAGAAAAAGGTTTGATTTCTATGAAAATTAAGTGCACTAGAACAGCTATTCTGAAGTTCTGGTCTTAGAGGACACCTGGCGTCACTGAGACCATTTCGGGAGGTCTATCAGGTAAAAGCTATTTTCATTATAATATTAAGATGTTAAAAGCCTTTTCACTCTCATTTTTTAGAGGCTACATAAAGTGTGGTGAATATAGAAGTCTTGAGTTTTGTAAAGATTTCTAGGGTAGGAGCTTAGGGTATAAATATGTGAGTGCTCAGAGATTAACCCCGCTTGTTCTCAAGACGCCAACGGAGTCTTTACCAGCAAACTTACATCACACTTGTTACAATCTCTGCTACCTCATCATCTAATAAATCATTTTAAAATCCTGTGGATCTACAAAGATGTAAAAGCAATGCCATCCTGTTCTCCATTTTTCTTAATCTTGGAAAACAGGTATTTTCATTAAAATATGTTCTTTATGTTAACACATAATGATCTCATTATTATTTTTAAATGTTTTAATTTGCGGGAAGGTGGTAGGGGGAGAGGGAGAGAGAGAATCCCAAGCAGGCTCCACATCCAGCTCAGAGCCCAACATGGGGCTCAATCTTACAACCCTGAGATCAATACCCTAGCTGAAACCAAGAATCGGATGCTTGATTGACTGAGCCACCCAGGTGCCCCAAATCTGTTTTAAATTTTTAACACAGCAAATATCACAGATTTTGCACATAAACAAAAGACAATATTAAAGCAGCCTAGGATGAGAAGTGCTCATCTAGAGACATTTTAGAAATGAGGGGGGAACGGGGGCACTTGGGTGGCTCAGTCAGTTAAGCATCTGACTTCAGCTCAGATCATATCAGGATCCTGAGATCCAGCCCTGCATTGGGCTCCCCACTCAGCGGGGAGCCTGCTTCTCCCTCTTCCTCAAATAAATAAAATCTTAAAAAAAAAAAAAAAAAGTAGGTTTCTACATGTGGACTGAGAGGCAACTGTTTTAAATTCTTTAAGCAAATGAATAAATGTGTATGTCCTTTTACCCAGCAATCCCACTTCTGAGAATTTCTTCTAGTCGTAATTACACATGAAGGAAATGACGTTTGTACGAAGTTATTCATTACAGCATTGTAGGTAATAACAGAATAGACAAAATAATGGAAACAACCCAAGTTCAGGGACAGAGAGGGATGACTTACGTACATTGGTTAAAGTATCACTGTACTTCCATTATCCTGAATACTGTGTGGCTACAACAAAAGAATGACCCAGTGTTCTCTGTGCCCATAGGGAAAGACCCAATACAGCTGCTAGGTGGGAACAGCAAGGGGCTGAACAGCATGTCTGAAGTGCTGACTCGAACAGCGGTGAAAAGAGGGACAGCGGCCCAAGTGTGGGGGTGAACGTATGACTCGTTTTTTGACCTTCTGATTTTTCAACTACGTGAATAAAGCCTAGTGAAAAAAAATTAATAAAATAAAAGGAAACATGGGGCACCTAGGTGGCTCAGTTGGTTAAGAGTCTATCTCCTGGGCGCCTGGGGGGCTTAGGGAGTTAAAGCCTCTGCCTTCGGCTCAGGTCATGGTCTCAGGCCCTGGGATGGAGCCCACGTGGGGCTCGCTGTTTATCGGGGAGCCTGCTTCCCCTCTCCCTCTGCCCCCGCACCCACCTGCTGTCCCTCAAATAAATAAATACAATCTTTAAGAAAGTAATAAAATAAAACGGAATGTGAAAAAACTGCAGGTGATATGTATAGGTATGAGTTTACTTATTTATTTTTTAAAAGATTTTATTTATTTATTTATTTGACACAGAGATCACAAGTAGGCAGAGAGGCAGGCAGAGAGGCAGGCAGAGAGGAAGAAGCAGGCTCCCTGCTGAGCAGAGAGCCCGATGCGGGCCTCGATCCCAGGACCTCTGAAGGCAGAGGCTTTAACCCACTGAGCCACACAGGCGCCCCAACGTATGATTTTTATCTACAATTTGCAAGCTTAATTAGGGTACCCAGAAATTCAAAGAAAAGGCCTCAGCCCTAAATCACAGTTTTGGTGAGTAAAAAAAATACATGCATATGTCTAAAAAGTAAAATGAATTATTTAAAACATGGATTGTTTTAAAACTCCCTATTTGAAGCTGACTTTTTTTTTAAAGATTTTATTTATTTATTTGACAGAGAGAGAGATCACAAATAGGCAGAGAGGCAGGCAGAGAAAGAGGGGGAAGCAGGCTTCCTGCTGAGCAGAGAGCCCGATGCGGCCTCGATCCCAGGACCCTGAGCCAGGACCCTGAGATCATGACCTGAGCCGAAGGCAGAGGCTTAACCCACTGAGCCACCCAAGTGCCCCCTTGAAGCTGACTTTTTATTAACTACTAACACCAAGTGCCTTGCCTAAGAGCCCTCAGGGGCCTAATGGTAACAAATTCAGGACTGTCACCGTCTCATCCCATCAAACTCCAACAGTGTCCTGGGCCAGATGCTGGTGGAGGGTGGTCAGGCCTGGGAACCCAGTCAGACCTTGACGTTCCCAAGGCAGGGAATACTGCTCCCCCCGCTCGGCCTGCCAGGGTCCAGGCTGGCTCTGTGGCCAGTCTCCCTTCCGCCTTTGTGGGGGTCCCGGAGACTGCTGTGCCTCTGAAAGGCTCAACAACCACAGCAAGGGTGGGGACAAGGCAGTTTGGTATCGGAGGCCTTGTGGCAATGCTGTCCCCTAGCTCGCAGGCGAGCACAAGGCCCCAGGCTGGCAGCAGACTCTGGACTCCTTATCTGCTGGCATTCTGCCAAGCCACCAGCCTCGAGGCCCAAAACGTCCCATGCAGACGTGTAGTGAGTCCTGGCTGGGCCCCAGTAGCATGACCCTTCCACGTCCACTCCCTGTCCTCGCAGGTCTCAAGGCATTCTGGAAAGAGTAGTAGTTTCTTCCTACAGAAGAAACTTTTCCACACAAATAAAGGGACTTCCTCCCCCCTAAATAAGCACCGGGGATAACTGGCTCCTTCCTCTCCACATTTTCAAGGGAAAGACTAGAATTAGCAATATCATCATCACACTTAGGAATAAAAACAGAACCCCTGGGCACCTGGGTGGCTCAGTGGGTTAAAGCCTCTGCTTTGGGCTCAGATCATCATCTCAGAGTCCTTCCTCCTCTCTCTCTGCCTACTTGTGATCTCTCTCTGTGTCAAATAAACAAAGAAATCTTAAAAAAACAAAAAAAACAAACAAAAAAAACAAAAACAAACCAGAACCTTTCTTTGGTCTTAGCCATCAAGCCTCTTGCTTCCTAGCAATGTGACCAATTAGTTAATTGGTTAATGTGACCAATTAACCTCTCCAGATTTAGTTTCTTTAGTTGTAAAACAAAGAGCCTCAACTGAAAGATTCTCAAAATCCTGAAGTTCAACACCCTGTTGTCTTTAGTTCTGCAAAATGCCTAAGCATTACTTTTTTCATGCAAACAGGCTGAATTATTTTAACACAGTGGAGAGAAGGGGTCCTAATTCTCAGACATATACAATCTATTCACAGCACTCCTACTTAGATCTCAAGATCCTGGGAATATTGGACATGATTTCAGGTTCCTCCTGGAACTGAGGGGGATGTGAGCAGGTAAGGAAAAAAGACCGTGGCAAGGGTTTGAAATAAATAGAATCAGTCCAGTGACTGATATATACTCTCAGGCCCCCACACACAATGTTAGTCCTTCTAGCCTACTATCAGCCAGGAAAGGGAGTACTTGTATTACCTGAAGAAATCACAACAGCTCCGGAAACTAAATGTGGGGCCGGGGGGAGGGCCCTCTGTTCCCTGTGCCCAGTGATCCTGTGGGACAATCCCTGGAAGAGCACAGAAGAGCGACCTACCCAGACGCAGGGAAACTGAATCCATGTTCCCAAGGAGATGAATCAGGCCCAAGTCTGCACTCCTACCACTCCTACCACCCAAACTATCTAGTTTCTAGAACCCCTAAATAATACACCCCATCCCACAGAGATGCTGCCACCGCTGCTGCTGAGACCTCCACCATGTTCCAGGAGCAATCAGAGTGCGCTTCGCCGCAGGGAGAACAGGCCCAGAGAGGTTAGGAAACCACCCTGTGGGAGTGTAATGGGGCCAGGATTTGGACAGACTGATCTGGCTTAAAAGCCCAGAATCTGGGCGCCTGGGTGGTTCAGTGTGTTAAGCCTCTGCCTTCAGGTCAGATCATGATCTCAGGGTCCTGGGATCAAGGCCCGCGTCAGGCTCTCTGCTCAGCAGGGAGCCTGCTTCCGCCTCTCTCTCTCTGCCTGCCTCTCTGCCTACTTGTGATCTCTCTCTCTGTCAAATAATAAATAAAATCTTAAAA
>PITA01018347.1:0-40580 GCA_004023965.1 Spilogale gracilis
GGCCCCCATCACCCCACAGCAGGTGAATTTGTGTGGCCCCCATCACCCCACAGCAGGGGAATTCGTGTGGCCCCCATCACCCCACAGCAGGGGAATTCGTGTGCTCAGCCCTTTTGACCTTCTGTGTCGTATCTCTTGGAGAAAAAGGACTATCTTGATCAGATTATAATTTCTCCCAAAGATTTATTTAACAAAATAAAAACCCTTCCATTATTTATAACCGTAGTCTCCATTTTTTATACTCCCCCACCAAATGACTTGATAGCTTATCACAAGCATATACCTGGGAAATAGATCAATTTCATGTCTTATTAAGTAATCAAAGTGGAAATTAAAAGCCCAGTAAAAAAATCTTTTGTGTTTGCATCACTGTGAGCTACTTATCTGGAGCTCCAGCAAGTGTGTCCTTTATGAATTCCTCCAAAGTGACCCCGGCTTTGCAGCGCGGGTCAGGGTTGTCAAGATGACAGTGACGGAAGACGGCATTCTGTCCCCCGGGAGGCTTGGAGAGCATTCTCTCTGTGCCTAACTGCACAATGGATGCCTCTGTGAGGTCGGGAGCAAAACCGTGCTTGTGTGAAATGGCACCAGAATGTTTCTTTAACAAATCTATCCACCGTTTATGACAAAGGAAGTTTGCAAAACTAAACAGGCAAGAAGTACGTCTTGACATTGTAAGTGTCGTTGCTTTAAACTTTCCCGCAGTCAGGTGGCATAATTCTGTATGTGTGAGCTTTAACGAAAACCATCATGAAAATCTTCTCTCCCTCTCTTACAGTCAGACCGGCGTCTTCCTTTTATGGGTTGTGGCTGATGGGTTGTAAACTTCCAAAATGTTGATTCTTTTTCCTGCGGAGTTGTGTAGCACCGGAGAGAGCAGATTGTTAATGAGGATGGGTAAATTACCAAAGTCCCGCCGCGCCTAATTATGTTGCAGTGACTTAGTGCAGATTTTTCCTCATTTTATTCCTACAGCCTGTGTGCACTTAAAATCACCTGCAAATTGTTAAAAAAATTATTCACTAGGTATCTGGCATCGACCTTCCTTTCTTAGTTAAATGGCCTAACACTGACAAGATGGCATAACCAACAGGTGTAATAGACTGTTCAGTTTGGAAAATACTTGATGAAATGTTTAATGGTATGCAAAGCACTATATACTATACACTATACGTAAATATAAAACATATTTAGAGAAATATAAAGAATATTGTGACACTTTGCTCCCTGGAAGCGAACGTTATTGTGTGGAGGTAGTAATTGATCTGATTCAGTACAGGAGTTCAGTAAGTACTGTGAAAGACCAGATAGTATCTATTATAAGCTCTGTGGGCCACATAGAGTCTAAGCTCTGGGTGGTAGCAGGAAAGCAGTCCTAGATGATCTGTAAATGAATGGGGAGAAGGCAAGACCAGCTTGCCGCTGAGAGGGGAGAAGGTCCCTGTGTACCATGGACAGGGTAGGAGGAAGGACAGTGATGGTGCCACTTGGAGAAATGTAGGAGGTGTTCTTTTTTTTAACTTTTTTTTAAAAAGATTTTATTTATTTGACACAGAGAGAGAGATCACAAGCAGGCAGAGAGGCAGGCAGAGAGAGAGGAAGAAGCAGCCTCCCTGCTGAGCAGAGAGCCCGATGTGGCCTCAATCCCAGGACCCTGAGATCATGACCTGAGCCGAAGGCAGAGGCCTTAACCCACTGAGCCACCCAGGCACCCAGAGGTGTTCTTAGAAAAGTGGGCGACAAGGTCCTTTGTTGACACCAAAGGGAGAAGGGGGTGGTTGTGGAGCGGACACGTTTGGAGTGCTTTCAGCGTAGGTCACATGTGGCAGCATCACCACTGTCAGCATGGACACGTCCCTCCTCAGGAGGTACCCCACGCCCTGCTCTGCCACTCCACCGGGCACCTGCACCCTTGACCCTCAGTCCTGAGCACCAGCCCTTCCTCTGGGCCCTCAGATGAACGAGGTCATACAGCATGTGGCCCTTTGTGACTGGCTTCCTTCACTCAACATAAGGTTTTCGAGGCTCATCTACTGTAGCCTGAATCAATCCTTCATCTCGTTTACGTGCGAGTACTATTCCATTGCAGAGATGTACTGCATTTTGTTTACCCATTCATCACTGAGGGGCAGTCGGGTCGTTCCTACCCCTACCTTCATTGCTTGTGTAGAAATCAGCCTTCTCACATGACAACTAGGTGACAAAGGGCAAGTATTGGCATAATGCTGAGGCCCTTGGGAAGAATGTTTCCTACACAGCTTCAATAACTCCTCACCAGACCTGGGTCCAGTCAGGGTTGGACCACAAGACTTTCCTAAGGTTTCCTGGCCAGTGAACAATGATGGCCATGGAGAGTCCAAAGACCATGTTCTGGTGCATCAGGCGAGGGACTGATGTCCGAACATAAACACCGAAAGCTTTAGAATAGTTTGTTATGCCTGTGCATGGACACAGTATGCCAAGTCTGCGTGTCGGGGTATTCTCATAAAAATTCTGCGGGACACTACATTGGCGGACGGTTGCTGTTGGTGAACTGCCCCAAAAATTCCCCACACTCTTGCAGTCGGTGCCGTTCTTAAAGTGTGGCTCCAGTGCTTTCGTCACAGGGCACATCTGGGAAGTCAGCGTCAGTCAGCTGCAATGCACAGGTGGATACACGAACCAGGACACATCTGGGAAGTCGGCGTCAGTCAGCTGCAATGCACAGGTGGATACACGAACCAGGGCACATCTGGGAAGTCGGCGTCAGTCAGCTGCAATGCACAGGTGGATACACGAACCAGGAGATGCTGGCTCTTGTTCTCACCTCTGAGAGGACTTTGAAAGCCCAGGCTAGGATCTCCGTTGGGGCACCCCTTCCCACTTCCCACCCTCCCGGGACCCCTGGCCGGCCCTGGTGGTTGTGAACCACCTCCCTGTCCAGGTCCTCCCTGCGCCCTCCCCCTGCTGGCTCCTCACCTGGCCATCCCCTCCTGGCTTGTGAGGGGCAGGCATGCCTTTTTGCCTGGTGGTCCATTGGGGTGCCATCACCTCCCCACCAGCCAGAGTTCTAGGCTGATGGCAGGCGTGTCACAGCCACTTGTGTCGGAAAAGCCCACTGTTATGCCTGGCGCTGTGTGAATCTGAGGAAGAGGGGTATTTGACCTGGCAGCTCGGGAAGGGCCCTGATTTCAGGGGGAGGGGCGCCTCAGCAGAGGGCCGTGCTGGGGGCGGCAGTGTTTGCACACGTAGGCGGGTGCTGTTTGTCTTTTATGCTGGAAACTGTGCTTTGTAAATCCTGGAGTTTACGTATCATTAGAGCAGGTGATGGGCTTTCTCCTCTGCACCCCAAAGACCGCTTGGTATGCAGGACATACACCCTGGTATTGAGTGCCCAGAATATGGTGGTCAGGACAATGAGAATAGTTCACAGAGCTCCGGATGGTGAACACAGGATTTCTTGCTCACTTCCTACAGACTCATATTGTTTTCTTGTTTGTTTCTTTGTTTGTTTTTAATGCTAGTTGGAAAGGAAAAGGAGGAAAAGCCCAAGAGAGGGAAAAGAAGAGGACCCTGTGGCATGAGAAAGCAGGGGAAATCTGTGGCCCCCCTCCGGGATCCCCCTCTGCAGATTTGAAGGCAGGCAGCTTTGTAGAAGCAGGGTAGAGAGGAAAGAGTGAAAACGATTTTTAAAAGGAACCCTGATATTTTGGCTCCTTGACTGAGAGGGAAGCACTTTACAAATGTATTTGCAGCTGGCAGATGGTTAAAAAGAAGACGAATCTGGTTCTCTCTGAAGGGAGGGAAGCTCATTGGAGACAGGAATAGGTAAATAACAGATGTCTTCATCTGCCCACTCCCTCCAGCATTCAGGGCGCGGAGAGGTGAGGAGAGCCCCTGTATGCAGGGGGCGGGCGTGGGCCAGGCTGCAGGTGTCCTCCTGGGCCTTGTGGGGACACAGGCAGCCCTCCCCCCCGCAGGATGACCCTAGCCCTGCAGACCTCCCTGAATGTGACTGGCTCTGGGCATCCCCACCCTTCCTGGCCTGGGCATTTAAGGAGGTGTCTGTTTTATGTGGGAAACCCACGTTCTTCGGAGACCTGTTTAATTAAGTTCCCATTCGCACCTAGCGCTGGCGTACGTGCTGGATTTCTCTCACTGGAGTTATTTTTAGGGCATTTTCTGGAAAGAGGCCTCTTTTCCCGCAGGCAGCCTCTGACTGAGCCGGATAGCTCAGCTTTTGCATTTTATTTTTCTGAGGACTTACTATTTTTGTGGGTTTTTAGTGCTTGTTTGACCTGGACGTCTGATAATAAGGTATTTAAAATAGCTGTTGGGCCTCCCGTGGGCTCTTGGCCTTTCACAGTCACTCTTCCAATATAAAATACCAGCTTTTGTCATCACTGCATTCTAGAAAGTAGTCACATTCAGGTGTTTGAAGATTTCTCTATTGCCCTCTGGCTCTGGGCTTTGACTGGCCTTGTTCCCTGGTGTCTGTCCCACAGGGTAACGGGCCAGGTGACCTGTCCATCTTGTGGGCCTTCAGACACTGACACTAGAAGCCGACACACACGGGCTGCGTTTGCCGGTCTGTAGGGCTGTGTGGTTTCAGCAGCTGGAACCCATGTTATCCTAAGGGTCTGTAGGAGGTGTCTCTAGGCCATTCGTCCAAAGCCTCCTTTGTGGGATGAGAAATAGAGGCCAGGACGGGTCGAGTCTCACTCTAGGTCACACAGCTGGCCGTTTGAGGCAGACCTGGGTCTCCGGAACCCCTAGAGGCTGTGCCAGGTGGCGTTTGGGATGGTCAGCCCCTGAGACCATCATGGGGCGCCTCTGGGAGAGGGTGGTGGTAGAGACGGTTCCCCGGCTGTGGGTACCATCCCCCCTTCCTACGCCCCTGGCCTCCCTAGCTCACTGGACCTGCCCGAGCGTCGCTGTTCTGTGACCCCAGGCTGCACCCTGAACTGCGTGGCTCCGGTCCGGGCACGGCGACCTGAGCAGATCCTGGTGTGTGCAAGGTGTGCCCCAGCAGGGGTCAGGTGCACCTCACAGCCTTCCCGGCCCACTGAGGCCACAGAAGGCGGGGCTCAGCGTGCTCTGGCGCCACCATCGATGGTCTGAGTCCTGACTTGTGGGGCCACGGTCCTGGGGTCGGTGAGCCCAGACTGACATCCTCGGAGCCTGGGCTCAGGTGCGCAGCGGCTGGGGCTGCCTGCCGGGTGGTGTCACAGCTTCCATCGCCCGCCAGGGCCTCCCCATGCTGGACCTGGGTTTGGATCAGCTCTGCCAGCCTCTGGCCACAGCTCGGTAAGTGGGAGCCACGGCTTTTTGCAGGTGCGTCCACTGAGCCCAGTAAAGGGCTGGCCAAGGTCAGGGGAGGCCTCGAGCCCATGCAGCGCTCTCGTGTGCCTCCCCCCCGCACCGTAGAACCCCAGGGGCTACTCCCGCTCTGGCCGAGCCCAGGGAGCCCTGGAAGGCTGCAGGGTATGTTTCAGTCTTGCCTCTGCCGCGTGCACGCTTTCTGTCCTCAGGCAGGGGCACGCCTTCTTGGGCCCCGTGTTTCCTTATCTGTGGATGGGGAGATGAAGCTTTCTTCCCTCGGGAAGCAAAAGAGATCCCGCGAGTGAGAGTGACGTGAGACTCAGGTGCTACCTACCCCGGTGTTCCCTGACGCAGGTTCCTGTGGTTGGCCGCACGCAGACTTGGCCGCAGGTCCTCGTGGGGCCCTGAGCCTGGGGCTCAGTGCTCGTGGTCACTGTGTTATCATTCTTCATGATCTTATTCTTCAGTCTCTGTTTTGAGAGGCACGATGGGACAGTGAGCACACAGGGACTGGGTGCCTGGGCCCCCACGTGCTGGGGCTTCCCCAGGACGGCCGCTGCCTGCTGGTCCCAGGGTCGCTGGGCGTCCTTGGGGTGGTGCCCCGGCCCGGCCTGGATCTCCTGCCTGGGAAGCCAGCATGCGAGGGCATGTAAAAGCCCCTGTAACGAGTAGGGGAGTGTGAGCCGAAGAAAGGGAGGGCTTTGGCAGGCTGTGCACGTACGTTTTGCGTGGGGTCCCCCAGGTTAGGTGGGTGGCCGCTGGGAGCAGCTATCTGGGATCCAGAAGGTGGAGTTGGGTGTGGGGTTAGTGAGGAGCGGGCTTCCCGTGTGGCCGCCCTCCGGGTGGGCGCAGCAGGGGCAGCACTGCTGGTTCTCGGGCTGCCTGGCCGCGCCCGGGAACATGGGGGCCTGCAGCTGGCATTCGCAGTCTCTCCGTGACCACTGCGCTTGGGGGCCCCTTCTAGATGCCAGGGACAGCAGGAACCTCAGGGACTGGGAGTGGCCTTGACGGCATGTGTTTAACTGCGAGAATACAGCAGACCCATGTTCTGCGCCCTGTGAGATCACGCCTGCGGTAAGTGTGCGTGGCAGGGACATTCTTGTCCCTTAAGAATCAGTTCCCAACCGAGCAGGACGTGGATTACTTTAAAAGCCCATGTGATGAATGATCTAAAAATAAGACTCAGTGAGCTCAGGCTGTGCAGGGAGGAAGGGCGGTGGACTGCCTCACAGTGGGGACGGCTCCCGGCATGTGCCCTGCAGGGGGACACTGGCGATGTCTGGAGACCGTGGGGGGGGGGGCTGGATAGTCTGGAGTGCGTATGGTGGACCCACCACAGAGAAATGCCCCCAGTGCCAATGCCGAGAAGCAGCATCTCTCTTTAAAAAGACTGTGGGGCAGCTGCCCTGGCAGCGCGGGGAGCCCCTCCGTGATCGCCTGCCCTGTGGGTGACGGCAGCACCCCACTCACCGCGCATGCTTCCGCGCTCTGCTCTGGGCTGTTTCTCGGCCCCACTCTCTGCTGCACCCAGACCCATAGGGCTCAGAGCAAAGAGAAGGGGAGAAGCGCTTACCACGTCAGTGGTTTCTCTCCGCCTGTTGGCCTGACATGGGATCTGCTGTTTGCCCTGGGGCCTGCAGACCCTCACAGTCTGGGGGCCCCTGGGCTTGCGCAGGGCGGTACGGCCTACCCAGGCCTCCCAGCTCTGTTGCCCGTGCTGTTGGGGACACACGGTGGAATGGGAACGGGGAACGGCACGGAGGACAGACAGACTCGGGAGGCATGTGGGGCCAGCCTGAGCAACAGCAGCCCCAGCCCCTCCATCGGGGTCTCGTGAGTGAGAGTATGTGTTTGCCGGCTCCTCAGCTCAGCCTGCAGAGCGAGCCCCTGACCCGCTCCACACGGCTCAGGAGGCTCGCACACCATTCAGAGGGCACGGCCGAGTGGAGACAGGTGTAGGGGTGCACGTGCTGATGCCTTGGGGAACCAGCAACAATGCTCTCTTCTCCGCAGATGTCTTCATGCTCTTTCGAAGGAAAACCCTGCCCTCCTAGGAGAGTCACGCCCTGTGCTGCTAAGCTAGCAACATCCCACCGATTTGTCTAACAGGTCTGAGATCAATACCAGGGCCTGTGAGTCAGAAAAGAATGTTGGTTGCGAGGCAGCTGTTTTAATGAAAGGCATTGGCCAGACATCCCAAGAAGCTGGGGCACAGGCAATGACCACATCTGGGTCTGTGTGGAGGCATGGTTCGGTGTGTCACGTTGAGGCCCACGGCAGGCATGGAGACGTTCCCCGAGAGGCCCATCCGCGTGTGCTTGGGCAGACAGGGTGGCCCCTCTCCCCTTGCCCAGAGGGACACGTCAGCAGAGGGAAGGACGCAGCCCCCGCTTCCCTCACCCTAGACGACACGGGGTCACCCCGAGCCCTTCTGTGGATGGCAGGCTCCTGGCCTGGGGTCAGCATCAGCAGGGCGGTCCCGAGTGTCCCAGCCCACCATGGCCCCACGAGACTGGAGTGTCACCTGTCCTCAGGTCTAGTGAAGGCAGGGTTTAAAGAGAGGGAAGGGAAGTTCTGCGGCGACCCCATTTCAGCTGCTCTGGGGTCTTCCGTCGTCCAAGGGTTCTCATGTGAAGCACTGACCGCATGCATTCGCCACACGGTCCTGGCCGTGCCCTCCCTGTCCCTGCTCCGCCCTCGAGACGCCCTTCGCACCGCCTGCCTCTGTGCTGACAACCAGAATCGGCCCAGATGCGGCCCGCACCTGCCAGCAGGCGAGACCCCTGCCGACAGCAGTCTCCCCAACTTTGTTTCCCAAGGCATTGACCTTTTGAGGACCCCAGGCCAGCAGCGATTTTGTAAAATGTCCCATATTCTGCATTTGCATTCCGGTCATTGACTTGTTTCTCAGTTTCCCTGTGTTTTCTCCAAATTGGAAATGGGGCCAAAGTAAGGCGTTATTGCATTTCAATCAAATGACATGCAAAGCCTAACTTTTAAAGTAGAGCAACTTCTGTGACTGTGTCCGCTCACAATGAAAATAACTGTTGGGGCTGGAGCAGAGCTGTTTCTCCCATGTGGGCGGGAGCGGCCACGTGCCTGCGTGGATTCCTCGGAGCGGGCGGCCGGCACTCTCAGGGACCGCGCTCCCTCCCAAGCCCAGCAGGGCTGACCGCCTGCCTCTGCCTTGTGCCCCAAGCAGCGTGTCCCTCGGGCAGGTAAAGGCTCCGTGCGTGCGTGTCCCTGACGCTGTCGGACCCGCCGGCTGCAGCGGTCTCTGTCTATGTCCTGTTTTTCCATAGAAACCAATGGAGCACCTGGGTGGCTCAGGAGACCCGGGATCAAGTCCCCCATCGGGCTCCCTGCTCGGCGGGAAGCCTGCTTCTCCCTCTCTCACTCCCCCTGCTTGTGTTCCCTCTCTGGCTGTGTTTCTCTCTGTCAAATAAATAAAATCTTTAAAAGAAAAAAAGAAACCAATGGAAGGTTAAAAGAAAATAGCAGCTGTGTGTCTCTTTCAGCCCCATGGAGGACTGAGACAGTCATGCTTCAGAGCGCGTGAAGGCCAGAGGGTCGCTGGGACCGTTGGGGGACCGTCGCCTGGACCCTGAGGCTGCCCTTCAGGCCCTGCGGTCACTCTTTGGGAGTTTCATGAGCCGGAGTGCAGGAATGGGAGGGCAGCGGGCCTTCCGTGTCTGGAGACTGTGCTCAGTGTCCAGGGCTGTTCAGGGACGCGAGGGCCTTCTCAGCATGTCACGAACTAGAGGGTTTGTGGCAAGAGAGGCCCAGGGTCCCTTAACTCCTGCAGGCCTGCCCTGTACCGGCACCAAAGTCAAGGTCACCCTTAACCCCTCTGCCCAGCTTGCATTTGGGTCAGTAAGTCTGTTTCATGGCAGAAACCGAGCTTGACGCACCTGCGTGGCTGGGCTCCGCACGGGCCCTCGTGGGGGCCTGTACTGCACCAGCTGCAGGAGGGGCTTGGGGGCTGCATGCGCTTCTCTAGAGGGAGGGGCCCTGTGGCTGTGTGGGGTTCCGGAGGATGGCAAATGGGGGGATGAGGGCAGTGGTGAGAGAAGACAGAACCCCGTGTTTTGTAATTACGCTGTCATCAAGTGTAAACAGAGAGGTCTGTTTACAGAGGTTCGTTTTATGAGCTACAATTATTGTTTCTGGGTAATTCTGGTGTATGGTGATCATTAGAGTAAGCTGTGTATCTGATTAAATAAAGAATTTGTCTCTAATTTATGCCAATTTAAAGATGTCTTCTGTGTTCTCTGTCTCTGGAGGAGGGGAGGCAGGTTGCTATGGAGACGGCATAAGAAAAGAGACAGCAGGGCAGCTTAGCAGCTTCGACTTGGGAAGTATCTGTGATGTAGGTGATCATGTAGGTAATAACGTCGTGCAGCGGAGCCATCGTCTTCGGAGCGTCGTGTGTCCTGGAATCTTACGTAGAACAGTGTTCCGTAAGGCACAGAATGCCTCCTGTGTGTTATTGGGGTGCTGACGCCGTGGACAGGAGGGGCGCCTGGCCGCCTGAGGCTGCGTGGAGGCCGCGGGCGCCGTCACGGGCTGCCGGTGCCGCTTGGGAAGCCCTCTCGCTCGGAAATGAGACCTTCCTCCAGCAGGGCCTGCCCGAGACGCAGCCGAGAGGAGCTGACATCAGCTCGAGCCGGCCTGACGACGGATCCTGAGCCACTTCTGTGACCCCGTTTCCTTCTGTCCCCTTTTCCCAGTGGGCTCCACACTCGGTGTCGGCCCACCACAGGCTCGAACTCACCCCTGCGAGGCCCAGACCGGGCCTGAGGTCAGGAGCTGGACGCGTAAGCAGCTGAGCCTCCCGGCGCCCCTCTGTCTCCTTTTTGATCGAACTGGATCTCATCTCGTTGGGCCGGTTTAGCAGACGGCACACGGTGGTTTCCTCCCGTCCTCCTTTCCCTGGCATTGCCTCGGTTTTGCTCCGATTTGGAATTCTTCCTTGGACTCACGCGCAGTTGGTGATCCCTTCCCACCCCCACCGCTACCCTATGCCTAGTTTTAGAGTTCGGACGTGCTTGGGCAGACAGACACGGCACCTGTTCAATGTAATGGCTCAGCGCGCATTCATCAGATGCCTATTATCCGGGCACCGAGCTGACCCTCAGCCTTGATGCGGCTGGAAACCTGAACATAAGTCGACTAAGACAGGACGGGGCGATCCTGGGGTTCCTCAGCAACTCCTCCAGCGGAGCTCAGGTTTCACTTCCATCTTGGGGTAGTAGGTTTGAGAGGGATGCCCACTCACGGACGCCTCTGCCGTCTGGAGGTGGGACGTGTTCCTTCCCCTTGAACCTGGGCTCTGGGGCAGCTTTGACCCTCAGATTATAGCAGACAGGACCGCCAGCTTCTGGGCCCAGCCTTGAGACCAGCAGCTCGCGCCTCATCTCTGGGAACACTTGGCCTGGAAACCCGACCATCCTGTGAGGAAGCCCAAGGCACCCGGGGAAAGGCCCCGGTGGGGAGGGCCGGGGCCCCAAGCTCATGGTCCTGGCTAAGCTCCGGCAGCCAGCATCATGTGTCTGCCCCTCAGATGAGCTTCTCTCAGGCGGGTCCTCTGGCCCCAACGGACCTGCAGGGAACAGAGACACGCTCTTCCTGCCGAGCCCGGTCCACACTTCCTGCTTGTGAGAAGAGCTGACCGCTGTTTCATGTCGCTGAGGTTTGGGCTGCAGGGATAGATGACCAGGACACTTAGTTGTCTCTCTGGCCTCTCTCCTGTTGTTCTGGGAGTGTGCCAGCGTGGGGTAGTCCTTCATAGGTGGTGAGGGAGAGGATGCATGCTAGGTCACACACACGGCTGAGATGCCCCAAGGGTCTGATGCACCAGCACCTCCGGCAGCAGGCGAATTCAGGAGATTACCTCGTACCAAGGACTTTACTTTCACTGATCTGCTAAAGAAGATCCTGAGAGAGGGTCAACGTGGGCGGGCGGAGACGGTCTGAGGGACCTAGGTGACCTGACGAAAGTGCAGTCAGCAGGGAGTGGGAGGGAAGTCCAGCATCGATGGGGACGGGTCCAGACGGACAGAGCATTGGGTGTCCCAAGTCAAGCCCATACACTTTACCCCTCTTTCCCTAAGTGCTCCGAGTTGGATGAGGTCCTTTTGTGGGCACAGACAGCATGCTCAGTGTGCTAGTCTGGGGTTGGTTCTGTTTTTACTTAGCTGTTCTTAGGGTGAGCATATTGGCCTTTCGTGAGTAATTTATGCAAAGGATGAGGAGGACTGATCAGTTCTGTCCTTTTCCCTCCGCACTGTGGTCTGGCTGCCAGTGTTGTGTAGCTGAGACCCAATGGTGTGATGTCCTCTGGAGTCACGAGCTTATTTCTGGACTCTAGGAAAACCAGGAGGTCATCAAGCTTCGAAGTTCCCTCCGTCCACATCATGTGCAGACACCTTCGGCAACCTGACCAACTTTCCTTGGTTACAGGGATGTGCTGGCAAATGCGTAACGGTCCACTCTCTGGAACAAGACTCTGATGGCATATGCCAGGGGGGTATGAGTCCATCCATCCCAGCAGGGTCCAAGCCCTCAGTGTGATGTCACTGAGTTGGGGAGAAATGTGCACCCCTGGCTCAGCTGAGCCAGCGCAGGTGGATGTGGCCCTGGTCCTGGGCACAGGGAGGGGACAAGGGCAGTGGGAGGCGTGCGCACGTGTCTGCGTCATGTTATCTGAGGAAGAGTGCCAGCTCTCCTTGGGCAGATACTCTTGCCTTTTGAGCTTTCTGTCCACTCTTTCCTTTTGGTGTTAAGATCACTTTTGTTTTATGAGTTGATTTGCTGTTTTTATTGCGGTAAGATATGCAGGACACAGAATTGACCACTTTAGTCGGATTTCTGCGTGTAGTTCAGGGGCACCGACAGTATGACGCAACTCCCACCAGGGCCCGTCTCCAGAACTTTCTTCATCCCAGACAGAAACCCTGTTCCCTTCCACAGCTGTGCCTCGTTCCCTCCTTCACCCAGCCTGCTGCTGACCTCTATTCTACTTTGTCTGTCTACGAACGTGGCTGCTCGTATAAGCGGAGTCATACTGTATGACGTAGCCCGCGTGAGAACGTCCTTCCTTTCGAAGGCTGATAGAATCCCACTGTATGCAAAGACCACATGTCCGTTGATTCATCGCTGGACACCTGGGTTGTTTCCACCTTTGGGCTCTGTGAATTATGCTGCTGTGAACATGTGTCTAAGGACCGATCGGAGTTCCTGCTTTTCTGTTTTTTGAGCATAAAACAAGAAGAAATATTCCAAGACTTTTAATGCAGCTGGTTCATTAAAGTCCAAAATGGGGAACCTCTGTTCTTCTCAGTTTTTCATTCTTGTCTGTGGGAATTGAGCCCAGAGAGGCTACATGCTATTTTCAAAGTTGCCCAGCTACTGAGTGGCATTGGGTACTGGAGCCCAAGTCTTTGGGGGACAGGGTTGGCTGGAGTGACATGAAGGGAACAATGAGAATGAATGTCTGAGCTGGGAATAAATGGTCTGAATAGGGCAGTTAGCGGATTGTTCCTGGCACCTACAGGCACGGGCAGGAGGAAACTCTTGGCTAACCCTGCACCAGTTCAGGGAGGTATCTGGGCCGGGCTGGACAAGTGGGGAGGGGGAGTCTGGTGGGCCTCTTCTGGTGAGGAGTCAAGGGAAGGAAGCTGGGTGTCCTACTAAGGTTCTCTGGGTTCAGGCAGGAGAAACACTACAGAGCTCTTGACTGTCCTTGTTTTTGTTTTGTTTTAAAGATTTTATTTATTTATTTGGCAGAGAGAAACACAGCCAGAGAGGGAACACAAGCGGGGGGAGTGAGAGAGGGAGAAGCAGGCTTCCCGCCGAGCAGGGAGCCCGATGTGGGACTCGATCCTGGGTCTCCGGGATCATGACCTGAGCCGAAGGCAGTCGCTCAATGACTGAGCCACCCAGGCGCCCCTGTCCGCGTTTTTAAAACATGAATCACTGTAAAATAACATCATATTTTACTTTTTAAAGATTTGTTTATTTCACTTACTTGTGGAGCATAAGGAGTAACACGGAGGACTTTAGGAGAAGGAAAGGAAATGTGAACTGGGGTAAATGAGAGAGGGACACGAAGCATGAGAGACTTTGGACTCTGGAAAACAAACTGAGGGACTTGGAGGGAGGGGTTGGGTGGATGGGAGAGCCTGGTGGTGGGCACTGAGGGCACATATTGCATGGAGCACTGGGCGTGGGACATGGGCAATGAATCTTGGAACACTGAAAAAATAAAATAACTTATTATAAAAAAAGGAAAAAATAAGGATTTGTTTATTTGAGAGAGAAAGGTACATGTGCACACGCACGTGTGAATGTGAGCAAGAGGGGGGGAGGGGAGGGAGAGAAGGGAAAGAAACTCAAGCAGATTGTGCGTTGAGTAGGAGCCAAGGTAGGGCTCAGCCTCAGGACCCTGAGATCATGGCCTGGACCAAAACCAAGAGTCAGACACTTAACTGACTAAGCCACCCAGACGTAGTATTTTAAATTAAAAATTTAATTTATAAATCCAGGTAAGAAACTTTCTTTTTAATTGAAAAGAGGAAAAACCCTGTTTCCACGTGGTGGAGTTACTGCTGTCCTTAACCCCGCAGGGCACCCTTCCAGGCTCGCTGGGGCCTGTACAGGGAGGCCGGAGCTCTCTGCTCAACTCTGTCCCCTCCCGGGGCGTGGGGATTGCTGGTGGTCCGTGGCTCTGGTCTTCAGTGAGACTGCATCCACTTTGATTAACACACCTGTTCATGCATATCTGTGGGGCCTCTGGAGAAAACATTACTGGCAGAATTAAGCTGCATTAAGGAGAGCTGAGCCCCGCCTCTGGGCCTGAGAGCTGGAGGGGATGGCTCAGTGGCAGGGATGAGAAGCAAGGAGGCAGCCGCGATGAACGGCTGGCTGGGACGTGGGGCACGTGTGTCCTCCCATTGCAGCGGGCGTTGCTTACACGCCTGGGTTTTGTTTAACATCTTTAGTAATGATGCTGGAAGCATCAGTAAACAGCAGTTTAATGAAATTCACAGATGATGCCAAGTCGAGAGGTGTTACAAGCCCTGCAGAGGTAGAAAACTGGAGAGGACATAGCACGGGCCTTGTTGAAGAAAAAAGACAGGGAGCAAGTAGAGGGAGGAAAGGAACCAGCCTGTGCAGGGCCTCAACACCGGGAGGACAGGGGTCCAGAGAGCTGAGGGGCCGCTGCGGCTGGGGAGAGGGGGCTGAGAAGAGCACAGCTCTGATTAAGGAGGGCGTGCGGTGCGACGAGCCCTGAGCGTTCTACACAACTCATGAATTATTGAATTGAACTCTACACCTGAGCTTATGATGGGCTATATGTTGCCTAATTGAATTTAAATTTAAAAAAAAGGAACACGATGGCTGTGGGGAATGTTAAAGAGGCAAAGGCCGGTGGTATTCCTGCGTTTCCCACCCCTCTGTCACCTCTGCTTAGAAACCTGAATGTGGATTCCTTTGGTTCAATAAGCAATTCAGTGAACACTTGCTTTGGCCCCGTGGTCGAGCTTTAGAATTCCAGGCAGACGTCCCAGCTTCAGGGGCGATTCCGGGTTTGGTGAATGGGTTGGTGGGTGTGGTTTCCCTGATGACGGCATGAAGTCCTGGCCCTGGGGGACCGATGGTTTTCTTGGGCTTCTAGCTTACTTGTCAGGGTCCCAGGCCACTGGTGTCTTGTTTGGAATTCTCTTCTCCTTTCTTTTACTCCTGTCCCTCCAATTCCATGAAATGAGGCTCCCCAGAAAAGGCTAAGGAAACTGAATTGACTACAGTTAAATTCTAATACAGGTGGCTTACGGGAGGAGACTGTGGGACTCATCACAGCTGATTAACAGTCCCAACTTAGACAACATTTTATTTAGGGATTTGACAAGGAGAAACAACATAAAAGTCTCAAAATAAACCCATTCTGATCCCTGTGGCAGCCTATGGGGCTTAATTATAGCACCAGGGAAGGCCTGGCATCGCTTTCCTGTGTGGTTAGAGAAGGGAGGCGTAGCCCATGCGCTGCGGTGACACAGCCGCCGTCTCAGGCGGGGCACCCGGGAAGGTGCTCAAGGGAACGTGCGTCTGGTGGGGAAGAAAAATGGCTGGGATGTAATGTGACAAACGATGGGACGACATCTGCCCAGGCTCCCTGGAGGAGGCTCTGCCCTGAGAGCTAAGTGTAGGAACGGCAGAGGAGACAGTCTGGAGGCAAGCTCAGGGCAGTCTACAAGGAGAAATGCCATTTCAATGCTTTTGGCTACAGGTACCAAAAACCCAACTGAAAGTGGTTTAAATCCTGGGGAAACTCGTGATCTCATTTGTCGAGGCTCTGGGAGTAAATGGCCCCAGGGTCGGTCCTGGGCTCTAAGGACAACAGACGGTGATCAGGTTCAGAGAGAGGAGGAAGACAGGGCTTTCTCTGATTTATTTAGAAGTACAGGCTTGTACCTGTGCTACGTGTAACATCAGAGGTGGTGGGACAAAACCAGCTAAGCTGTAGACTGGAAATAGAGCTCTCCACACACAGTTTATAGTTAAAACCCAGGCGGGGAGGGGGCACCTAAGGCAGGTGATGGAGGAAGTAGGCGGAAGGACGCATGCGCCCCTTCTGACTATAGGGGGAGCAAGGGCCACAGACGTGAGGCAAGTGCCGGCAGGTGAGGGCTGCTGAGCACCAGGGAGCAGAGGTGTTGAGGTAGGAGTGAGGCCCAGGACAGCAGGTGCCGTGGGAGCGAGCGGTAAGATAGGATCAGGCATTCTGTTGATAAGAAGCAACAGGATAGGGACTGCTTATGAAGAAGGACATCTGCCTATTGGCTCCCCTGGAAGGATGGGCACGTCTGGCCCTCTCCCTCACACTGCGAGCCCTTCTGTGAGCCCCACCGCCAGAGCGCTGCGGTCTGGTTCCTACTTAGTGCCCGTCACTGTCCCCTTCGTCCCCTTACTTCCTCATGTGCCAAGAGAACAAGGTGTGTGGGCCTCAGGGGGCCATGCTGTGCGGGCTGGGCAGGCGAGCGGGCGGCTTGGGGAAGCCACGGAGACATGGGGTGGGGGCAGAAGTGCTCTCAGCGGAGCCGTGGGCCACGCCGGGCCTGCCCGCTCTGCTGGGGGCTGATGCTCCGTGAGATCCAGGTCTCCTTAGAGGCAGAATGAGGTACCAGATAATCTGGGAAACAACTTTGGTACTTCTAAATGTAGTAATTCTGGCTTCTATTTATTTTATTTTATATTTTTTGATTTTTAAATTTTTTTTTAGGTAGGCTACACGCCTAGCATAGAGCCCAGTGCAGGGCTTGAACTCACAACCCTGAGACCAACACCTGAGCTCAGATCGAGAGTCAGCCGACTAACTGACTGAGTCACCCAGGCGCGCCTAATTGTGGGCTTTCTTTAAAAAATGGGCAGCAAAGGGCGCCTGGGTGGCTCAGTGGGTTAAAGCCTCTGCCTTCGGCTCAGGTCATGATCTCAGGGTCCTGGGATCGAGGCCCACATCGGGCTCTGCTCAGCAGGGAGCCTGCTTCCTCCTGTCTCTCTGCCTGCCTCTCTGTCTACCTGTGATCTCTCTCTCTCTCAAATAAATAAATAAAATTTTTTTTAAAAATGGCAGCACGAAAGCTTCAGAGACGAAGTGCCGCAGTTCACTGTGCTGAAACATTTCACGTCTCTCTGTCTCTCTTTGTCTCTCTCGGAGCACTGGTCACCTTTGTGATGACGAGTCTGCAGCTCAGCCCCTAGCCAATGCTGCTGGAGAGGGAACGGGAGGAGGGAAAGGCAGCTTTGGGTCCTAGGAGAGGAGGGAAGAGGGAGTCTACATGGCCACGAGTGTTTCCTTGTTTACAGTCACGACAGTCAGTCTAACATAGGGGAACTAGGCTGCTCTATCGAGAAGAAAGGTTTTGGTGAAGATCAGTGGACCGCGATGATCTGTATACTGTGCCGTCTAGCCGACCTCTTCGCAGACCACCTTAAACCTTTGGAAGAGCGGCAGGAGGAGAATGAGTCCACTTAAGCAGCGTGTCTCCTGGGGGTCGCTGTGTGAGCTCCGTGCATGTGACCTCCACGGAGGGCAGCCTGTCTCAGGCCCTTGCTGTCCGCTGTGGCGAGAGCCTACGGGTGAGCTTCGTTGTTGCAGATGCCGGGGGCCCAGCGGGGGGCATCTGTTCGTCCCTGGGATGCGGGCTGTGGATGAGCTTCTGCGACGGGACTGCACGCCGTGTGCTCACTGCTCCGGCCTCACCGATGTTCCGGGGTGATGCACACAGCTGCTCCGGGGCGGGAAGCCAGGCTCTGCTCCTGTGTGGGCCAGACTAGAACACACAACAGGGCCCACTCAAAGGAGGAGAGAGCAGGGAACACATCCGCCTCCCAGGGGGAGCCCAGACCTGACAGCAGCGCGCGGGGAGAGCAAGATGGGAGCCTCCTGGCCACGATGGCATCCGGCCGGCAGGAGTAGCCCCGCCGCCACAGCCCCTCAGATCCTCGGCAAAGTCCTCCCTGGCCAAGCCTACGGGGCTCTAGGAAACCTAGTTCCCGGCCTTGGGGACACTGGCACGTAGTGTGGATAAGCCTCATCATATCCTTGAATCCCGTACTCAGAGCGGCTGCCGTCATGTTAGATCCCCCTGCAGAGGCGGAGTATGTCACATACTACCAGGGGGTAGTATGTCACTGAGGGCCGCCCCTCGTCTGCCCAGGGGGCTGCGGGGCCCCTGCTCGCTCCCCTCTGACGCCGGGGCTGCTTGGCTGTCGGACTGGAGGGCTCTGCCTGGAGCCGCCCGGCACCCCCTGGGGACCTGCCCGCCTCCCCACTCCGGTGGGTGCCCTCAGGGGGGCACAGCGGGCCAGACTGCAGAGTCACTCACTTATCTGTTTCTCCTTCTAGAGCTTGATTTAAAGCAGCACAGAAATATCTGTTTTTTACTCATGCTAAAATACACATGAACATGATCCCTGTAAGCGTGCTTAGGTGCGCAGTTCTGTGACTGTAAGTGCGCCCATGTCACTGAGCCCCCGTCACCAGCACCCGTCTTCAGGACTTTTTCATCTTGCAAAACTGGAACTCTCCCCGTTATGCACCAACTCCCCTCCCCTCCTCTCCAGCCCTGGCACCCCACATCCCTACGGAAGTTTCCATGAATCCGATGATCCTGGGACCTGATGTTAAGTGGAATCAAATAGTATTTGCCCTTTGGTGACTGGCCTATCTCACTGAGCCCCGTGTCCGCAAGGTTCGCCCGTGACGTAGCACATGTCAGGGGCTCCTTCCTTTTGGAGGAATGTATGGACAGACCGTATGCTGTTTATTCATTTGTCTGTCAAGGTTTGCTCTTGTAAAAATATTTTCATAGGCTGTATTCTGGGAGGAATAACTCACTTATTACAGTTTTATCTTTTCACTGAAGCTTTTTGAGTATGCTTTGTTATTAGGCCTAGCCCTCAGGAACCCGGGTGCCCTCACCCCCACAGCAGGCTCTGCCGCGGCTGGCATACACGGATGAGGTGACAGCTCGAGCTCCCGGGTGAACATCACTGGCTGACAGCTTTTTTTTTTTTTAAGTTTTATTTATTTGAGAGAGGGAGCGTGCAAGAGTATGACTGGGAAAGAGAGGGGTGCAGAGGGGCAGAGAGGAGGGGCAGAGAGGAGGAGCAGAGAGAGGAGGGGCAGAGAGAGGAGGGGCAGACTTCCCACCGAGCAGGGAACCCAAGACACAGGACTCCATCCCAGGACTCTGGGACTGTGACCTGAGCCGCGGGACCCCAGGAAAATGACCTGAGCCGAAGGGTTCCTGGCCACGTCTGCGGGTTCCTGGCCACGTCTGCGGGCTCCTGGCCACGTCTGCGGGTTCCTGGCCACGTCTGCGGGTTCCTGGCCGGCTAGCATTCATTTGCCCTATGTAGCCTTTGTCACTAGATGAGGCGCAGTTCCACAGGGCGCATAGGGGCCTTGCAGACCAGAATCCCGCCTGTCATGTGCGTGGTTAGTGTGGACAGAAGGCCGGTGAGGGCACACTTAGCTTTTAGTCTTACTGCCCCGCGGCCTGTTCCGACTTTCTCGCCAGGGCGGATCGGACGGGCCAGGCTCTTGCGCAGCTACGCTTGTGTGGGCCCTTCCCTCTCTGGCTCATGTATTTATGGCATGCTAATGTCTACCCTCGAAGTTTCTTACAAGGAGAGGAAAACACAGTACAAAAGGAGACGGGGAATGCAGTTCCTGCTGGGAGTGGGAGCGTCAGGGCTGCCTTGGGGAGGAGTGGTGGTTGAGTAGAGCAGGGTCCGCCCGGCCCAGCTCGCGGCCGGTCCGAGGAGGCCACATAACTCCAGAGGACCTCTGTGCTGTCTTTGGTCACAACGCAGGGGCTGAACTTGCCGTCCTGCCGCCCACTCCCCACCCTGGTGGGGCATCTCTTCATGGCTCCACACCGTGGGAGCTGCCTGACCCCTGGAGACTTTCCGGGGCGGCTCAGCCCGGAGTGCACGCGTGGCCCTTCCCAGGGTTTCTACAGTTGCTCCTGTCCCCTGCTTTCCCCTGGGCCCATGGACTTTGCAGAGAGTAAGGGACACACTGAGGGCAGGCCACAGGTGAGGGGTTACTAGAGGGTTTTGGGTACTAAGTTGAGTCAGAAAACTTTTAGTCTCCTTTCTGCCCTAAGAAAAAAATTCCTGCCTGGCCTCATCCGCTTTCTAAGATGCGTGACAAAGCCTGGTTTTAAGCAGGGCTCATGGGTACGGTATGGCACAGGACAGGGCCTCGTTTCAAACACTCCACTGTTTGGAACTTCTTGGCTCTCCTGCCCTTGTTTTTGTGGCTGGAAGGAAGGTGTGGATTTCTTCTACTTCACCAGAAGCTGTCCTTCTTTTGATTTGAAATATGAGCTTCTGGGCTGCTGGATGGAATGTTCTAGAAATAGCCTCTGAGTGAAAATGTTATGTTTAACAAAGCCAGGCTTCAGTTCCCGGGTCCTTTCTGCTGTATGAGCCTGTGTGGTGCTGCTTACCAGGCAGATGTGGGAGCGGACGGAAGGTGTGTGTCCCTGGCGCGTCCAACCACAAAATCGAACAATAGACCTTCTCATCTCCCAGGCAAGAGCCTCCTTGCCCTCTCTCTTGGTCAGAGTACCACAGCCAGCTGCAGTCAGGTGCAGACATGGCGCCGCGCGTGCAGGGTGCTGCTTTCCTGTCGTGTCCTGGGAGCCTTGCTTTGGCATCCTGTCTCCCAGGGAAGACAAAGAGCCACTCACTAGGGCTCTGCTGCATTTGCTGTTGACTTAATGCTCCTCTGCCTGGTTGCAGTTAAATTTGAAGTGATTCATTAAAAAAAACAATACCCACGATTAACACAATTAGAAAAATAAAGATGAGGAAGGAGATTAGATCAAAGGGGAGAACAGGGTTAGGAGAGGCCCATGTGCCCAGAGAAAACATTAAGATTCAACACCCTTTCTGAATTCCAGGCTTAGAGCTTAGCAGCCAACGGGAAAGGGCAGGGAGTGTGGAAGTCCCAAGGAACTGAGTGTCCAGCAGACCAAGGTATTCTGTCTCCCACGGTGGGAAGATGTGCACTGGGGGGAGAAGGAACATTTCCATTTTAATTCCGTGAAAGCACACAGCTTTGGTCACAGAGTGTGCCCCCCAGTTACACGGCGGAGATAGACAGAAGAGAGTAATAGGGAGGATGGCGGTTGGTTCCCCAACACTTTGTGCTACACCCTCTTGGGCATGGCTTCTCCTCTACAACCCTCAGCGGGAGGGGACAGATCGTCCCTGTGTCGCAGTTGGCAAAATTGGAGTTCAGAGAGGTGAGGGAACCTATCCACGAAGTCACAGCGTGAAACATAGCAGAGATTTGATCCCCAACCAGTGTCCTTAACCCGAGCTCATAAAGCCTGTTTTCACGCCTGCAAGTCGGAAGCAGAAGCAGAACCTGTGTGTGTGTGCGTGTGTGTGTGCGTGTGTGTATGCGCGCGTGTGTATGTGTGTGCGTGTGTGTGCACGTGTGTGCATGCGCATGTGTGCGTGTGTATGTGTGCGTGTGTGCGCGTGTGCATGCGCATGTGTGTGCGTGTGCGCGTGTGCGTGCGCGCGTGTGCGTGCGCATGTGTGTGCACGCGCGCGCGTGTGTGTGTGTGTGTGTGTGTGTATCTGGGGCAGCACTTCTCAAGATCACCTGGGGCTTGTGGAAATGCAGATTGCTGTCCCCACCCCTGAGTTTCAATGCAGCGGGTCTGGGTGAGGCCTTCCCACAGCCTGTGTTTCTCGGAAGTCCCCAGGGGATGCTGGTCCTACTGACCGGGGGCGCCTTCTGAGAATCGCCGGTGTGAAGCGCCTTTTTTGCTCTGTGCCTGTCACTCCCCTTCCGTTTTCATTGATGTTGCCGTGTGTCTTGTCCCTTTCCCTAGATGGGGAACACAACTCTAGATCGATCCCCTACAGATGGTAGGACTGAGCACCAAGGGAGCGAGGGACCTCCCTAGGGTCACCTACATGAGGCGGTAAGGATGGAGAGACCAAGGACAAGGCTCCTGCAGTTCTTTCTGACCGATGGGGGCCCAGGTGGCAAGGGGGCAGGTGAGGGGGGTGGCGACATAGTTACAATATCCATTCTTCTGGGTGCGGGGAGGGGCATGCGGCAGCCTCTTCAGAACCTGCATGTGCTTTTATCTTATTTACTCGGCCAGAATCGGGTGAGAGCTCTGCCTTCTTTACTGGCATCCAAGACCGGTATGTTTCTTCTCCCTTCTTTTTTGGGATTATGGCACTTATGGGAACTGACCCTTCTTTCTTGGTTAGAGTGCTGCTGGGGTCTCAAGTCTTCACTTAACTGATGTTGGTGTGGATGACTTTCAACTTGCCTTCAAGTGGCGGTCCATTTGGTCAGCCTTGCAGAATCCCAGTCTCCCTCGTCGCACGTGTCACCTGCAGTACCGTGTGGAGGGGGCACCATTGGTTGGAGAGTCAGAGAACCTTGGCTTGCAGGAGAGCTTCCTCCAGGGTACTGAGAAGAATTCTTACCAGACTTTGTTTTTGATCAGTATTTGTGTTGGGCTCAGTATCGTTTCCAGAACATTTTGTGTGACTACATAGTTTCTGCCTCTTCATTTTACCAAGTAAAACATTAAATTGTCTTCACTGCTACATATTAAAATAACGAATATTTTAATATTCCCAAAGTAGAAAGGACAGTCATTTCTATTCAACATAGTAGTAGAAGTTCTAGCCAGAGAAATTAGAGAAGAAAAAGAAATAAGAGGCATCCAAGCTGGAAAAGAAGAAGAAGTGAAATTATTTCTGTTTGAAAGTGACATGATCTATGTAGGAAACTCTAAAGAATTCTCAAAAATTGCGTTAGAGTCAATAAATAAATTCAGCAGAGTTGCAGGACATAAAATCAACCCTCAAAATTTAGTTGTATTTCTACATACTTGCAAGAAACACTCTGAAAATAAAATAAAATAATTCCATATACAATAGCATCAAAAAGAATAAAATACTGAGGAATAAATTTAACCAAGGAGGCAAAAGACGTGTCTGCTGAATACAAAACATTTCTGATACAGAGGGATAGAAAGACATCCCATGTTCCTGGATTCGAAGACTTTAAAGCTATTATGGTGACAATACTCCCCAAAGCAATCTGCAGATTCAATCCAATCTCTGTCAAAATCCCAATCGTGTTTTCTATAGAAATAGAAAAAAAATTCTAAAATTCATATGGAGTATCTAGGGATTCCAAAGAGCCAAAACAATCTTGAAAAGAACAAAGTTGGAGAACATACTTCCTGATTTCAAAATGTACTACAAAGTTACAGTAATCAACACTATGCTATTGGCATCAGAGTAGATGTATAGACTAAAGGAACAGAATAGAGAGCCAATGAATAAATCCTTACGTAGGTGGCGAACTGATTTCTAGCAGGTTGAGAAGGCCAATGATGAAATGACCGTTTCAACAAACGGTGCTGGGAGAACCGGATGTCCACATGCAAAAGAGTAAAGTTAGACCCTTACCTAACACAATCCACAAAATTTAACTCAAAGTGGGTCCATGACCTAAATATAAGAACTAAAACTGGGGTGCCTGGGTGGCTCAGTTGGTTAAGCGACTGCCTTCGGCTCAGGTCATGATCCCGGAGACCTGGGATCGAGTCCCACATCGGGCTCCCTGCTCGGCGGGGAGCCTGCTTCTCCCTTTCTCACTCCCCCTGCTTGTGTTCCCTCTCTGGCTGTGTTTCTCTCTGTCAAATAAATAAATAAAATTTAAAAAGAGCTAAACCTAAAGATATATGTTTTATAAAACCCTCAAAAAGAACACAGGTGAAAGTTTTCTTGTCTGTGTACTAGGCAATGATTTCTAAAGTGTGACACCAAAAGCACCATAAAAGAAGAAAGCAGGTAACTTGGACTTTGTCAAAATTAAAAACTTTTTGTTCATCAAAGACAGTATTGAGAGACTGAAAAGACAGAAAGACAGACTGTACAAAGGGAGAAATGTTGACAAATCCCTAACTGAAAAGAGACTAATACCCAGAATATGTAAAGAACTCTTATGACCCACCACCACCAACAGCAACAACCAAAAATTCGGTTCATAAATGGGCAAATGATTTAAGCAGATAGTTCTCCAAAGAAGACATACGGATAGCCAGCAAGCACATAAGGTGCTCTGCACCCCGAGTCATTACGGAAATGCAGATCAAAACCACAGTGGAATACCACCTCCCACCCAGTATGATGACTACTATAAAAAATAAAAACAACCCAGAAAGTAACGAGCACTGGTGAGGATGTGGAGAACTTGGAACAGTTGTGTGTTGGTGGGGATGGAAAATGGTACACCCCCTGCGGAAAACAGGATGGAGGCTCCTCAGAAAATTAAACATAGAGTTACCATCAGAAAATTAAACATAGAGTTACCATAAGACCCAGAAATCCCATTTTTGGGTATGTGCCTGGAAGAGTTGAAAGCAGGGTCTTGAGATATTGGTACAGTCACACTCATAGCAGCATTATTCACAATAGCTAAAATGTGGAAGCAGCCTATATGGCCATTGATGGATGAATGGATAAGCAAAATGCAGTATATACATAGAGTGGAATATTATTCAGCCTTCAAAAGGAAGGAAATTCTGACATGGGCTTAGACTTGGATGCACCTTGAGGACATTTAACTAAGTGAAATAAAGCCAGGTACCAAAGGAAAAATACTGTATGCTTCCACTCCTATGAGATAACCTAGAGTAGTCAAATTTATAGAGAAAGTAGAATCAAGCTACTTAGGGGTGTGGGGAGGGGAATGGGAAGCTAGCATTAATGAGGACAGAGCTGCTGTGTGGGAGGATGTAAACATTCTGGAAATAGTGGTAATGGTTCCACAACAGTGCAAATGTACTTAATGCCACAGAACCATGTAGTTAAAATGGTAAATTTTATGTTACATGTATTTTATCATACTTTTTCTAAAATAGAAAGAATATAATCTGAATGGTACACCTGTTTCTGAGAGAGATCAGTAGGCAAGTTTATACAAATATATTCTAAAGCAAAGAAATACTATATTAATTTTGAATAGAAGAAATGAGGTTGAACTTTATGTCAATATGTACTATGAGCTGGATGTGAGGATTCGGGAGTCTGTATTGGAGAGTCTGGCATTAACTGAGCTTGGTTAAACAACTCCGTTTTCTCCATTATGCCCCGTAACCCGCCTAAGGACAGGTGGGCCCCGTGGACATCTTCGGCCTCGCTGGCCTTCAGAGGCCCTTGAGCAGCCCTGTTGCTCCTCAACTACCACAGGTTGGAAGGAAGTGGCTGGAATGAGGCCAGGGGATACGGCAGCCCCCTCTCACCTGAGACCGGACCGTCGCTGGGACGGGTCCGGAAAGTTCCGTCCCCTCTCTTGCTGTCCCCCACACAGTCACACATGCCCGTAGAACAAGCAGTTATTGCTAGGACTTCAGAGTCCCCGAGCGCAGTGAACCGTCCCTGTGGGTTTGTTTCCCCTGCTTGGGGTGTCAGCGCATCGTGGCAGCTGCCGTGGGCTGGCCTCGACTGAGATGTGAGTGCTCGGAGTCCCACGTCATTTCGGGCAGCCCGCTTTGGGAGGGCTGGCTGCCCCAGGCCAGCGTCCAGCTCGGCAGGAGAACGTGAGCCGTGGCTCCTCTCAGCAGCCTGGGGGAACACGGCCACGTGCTCAGCGGTCCCCTCGACTCCAGACTCTTCCAGGGGCCAGGAGCCTGTGTGGGGACATCAGGCGGGCACTCAGGGCCTCCTTTGAGCCTCTCCCCGGCCTCCTCCCTGCCTCTCTGCCCGTCCAGGGTGACAGCGTTGTGGTGGTTGTGTCCACTGTGTGGCTGTCTCTCCTGGGGCATATGGGGCTCAGTGCAAGAAGGGAATGTGTCCGCTGGGCAGGGAAAGGTATGGGAGGTTAGACCTGGTCCACGGCCACGCTCACGTTACTCAAGAGACACTGAGGCTCGGGCTGTCATTTCTGCGTCTTCTTGGGCCAGTCTAGTCACCTGTGTGTGGGCTGCAGGGGGAGTGTGGCTAATGAGAGTCAACTTTACTTGCATAGCTTATGAATATGTTACAATTAGATTTTTACTTAGCAAAGCAGACCTTTTTGGGGGGCATTGTTAGTGATACTAAAACGATACGTCAGATATTGGATAAATAAGATTTGTCAGCATGCGTGCAGATTTCCAGTTGCATGCTGAGTTCACTCCTTCTAACCTACGTCTTCTCCTGCTGTAACCGGGAGCTGGGAGCCCCTCTGGGAAGCCTGGGCGTCTCGGAGGTGCTGGAGCTGTCCTGGATCTCTTCTGCTCGGTACGGAAGTTGCTGGCCATGTATGCCGACGCCTGTCAAATGTGGCTGGCGAGATTTAGGAACTAGGTTTTAATTATATTTACTTTAAATCCATTAAAACTGAAATTACAACAGCCACACACAAGTTTGTGGCTACTCTAATAGATGGAGAACTGTGACATTACCTTTCTCTTCCCTTTTAATGTGTTCAGTCTGATTTTAACAGGCATTTTGTGGATATGAAACAAAACTGAGGTCTGCAAGAAGGCGGTGGCTGAGCTGGGACGTTCTGAGGCCTCGCTTGGAGCTTCTGCCTCTGTGTGACCTACCCAGGCGCCTGACTGCCGGGTGATGTCACGTAGGCCTGTGCCTCCTGGGGTCTCAGTTTCCTCAGGCGTGCACTGAGGCTCAAAGGTTTCTTCTAGTTTTGGATTCTGTTGCATCTCATTCTTGGCTACTACAGATTGAACGTACTCTATTTTGGGGCGCCTGGGTGGCTCTGTCGTTAAGCGGCTGCCTTCAGCTCAGGTCTTGATCCCTGGGATCGAGCCCCACATCGGGTTCCCTGCTCAGCGGGAAGCCTGCTTCTCCCTCTCTCACTCCCCCTGCTTGTGTTCCCGCTCTGGTTGTGTTTCTCTCTGTCAAATAAATAAATAAAATCTTAAAGAGAGAAAGAAAGAAAAAGAAAAAAAAAGAAAGAAATAAGGAAAGAAGGAGAGAAGGAAAGGAAAGGAAAGGAAAGGAAAGGAAAGGAAAGGAAAGGAAAAGAAAGGAGAGAGAAAGATTGGAGCTAGCCACAGTGAATCACCAAAATGTGATTTAAATATTAGAATATTACTTTGTCATGAAAACAGACCTAATCAGTTCTTCTGCCTGATGATAGGCTTGTCATCTGGGGCTCAGAACAAACTACTCCCTCATTTCTGGGAGGACATGGGGGAGACATCTTTTACCAAAGAGAAACTGTCCTCTCTCTCCCTGGTTCATAAAACAAGCGCCAAGTCCTGCTTAGAGCAGCGGCATCTCCTAAGCCCTTTTAAGTTCTTTCCTGTTCTTTAGGATGACTTTGTGTCTCAGTCTCTCTTAGCTTTGCCTCGTTTCTCCTGGAGACTGCCCCTTCCTACATCTCCTCCTGCCCTTGTGCTTGTCCTCACTGGTCCTGGCCCGGTGCTGTCCCGAGGGTTTCCAGGATTCACTGCGCAGACATCCTCCTGCTGGTTCTCTGGGGATGCCCAGAGGTGCCTGACCCATGTACTGCGTCGTCAGGGAGCTCAGGCCCTCGTGAGAATAGTGGGTCATGAGCCGGGATTCTCACGGTGGGAGGAGACGGAAAACCGACTCGAACTTGCCCAAATGGACACAGCAAGCAAGCGGCGTAGTGGCTGAGGGACTGAACGCCCTGAATGTAGGCGTCTGTCAGAGTCAGGGCCCAGGTGATACGACGGACTTAGTTTCCTTCCAGCCCGGGGCCTCACCTGGACCCTTGTGGCGATGCGGCAGCTCTGTGGCCATCTGCAGTGGGGGTGGGGTTTTTGTCTTTTTCTGGAAGCCGTTCTGGAATGTCTGGCGGCCTCTGCGGGACACGTGAGGTTCCCTCTGCTGCTGTGGGGGCTCGTGACTGCGGCCGCGGCGGGACGTTGTGGGGACACCACCCAGGCCTCGAGGTCACAGGGCCGGAGGAGGGGACGGTGTGCAAGAGAAAACTGGCGGCCGATGCCAGGAAGAGGGGCGTGAATGCCAGGCACGTGGAGACCTTTGGACCGTCCGTGTGCGCTCCGGGAAATGACCGTGCTCGGGGCCTTAGATGACGCACAAGTCAGGTAAAAACCAAATGTGAGGAAGTGTGAGGACGGAGACGGCGGGAACAACCAGGGACTGTTAACTGCGGGACTTTCTGGGTCTGGCTTCATCCATCCGTGTTTCCCTGGAAACCGCCAACTTGACGCGAGTGTCTCTCTATGGGGGCTTCCCCCCGAGCCGGCCTGGCTGCACCCAGGCTCCTCGGTCTGCTTCGGCAGGCCCTCCTCTTGTCCCCGGCTGCCCTCCCTGCCGGTCACATGGCCCACCCTCTGCCCATCCTGGAGTTCTACACAGCCCTCTAAGGTCAGCCTGATTACCCTTCTCCTGGGTAGGTGCCCTGCCCAGGGCCCCTCCCTGAATCCAGAGTGTTCCTCCTCTGATCCAAGGGTCTGCGGCCGCTCTGACCTGTAGGCTTCCATGGACGAGACTCCTGGTGCCCCCGGTTTCCGCCCAGAGCCCCCAGCTCAGTAGACACTGACCATGCCTGGGTTATGTTCCGGCTCCGAGGGGCGTGCAGGTCGTGTGTGTCTTGGGGGACCGAGGGTGTGGAGCCACTTGGCACTTTCCTTTCTCTGTAGGAAAGCAGTACTGCGCGCTGCTCTGGGTGTCTGGTGTGGTACTTTGGCTCCTTCCCTCTATATACAGACAGTCTCTAATGGTTAAACTCTTTCACATTATGTACTTACAGTGTTTGGCAAACATCGTGCCGCTCGCTTATAATGCTGTCAGAAATTCAATCAGCGGCCTTCCCAGTCCCTGGAGCGTGCCTGGTGACAGGTGTTACACTGTGCGTCTTTATTCCCCAAGGGCTGTTATTGTCTCGTTAATGAGCAGGTGCGACGATGGTGTTGTAGACGGCATCTCTGTCCGTCTGAGGGTGTGCGGGCATGTGTGTTCCCTCCTCACTGCCACCCCTTCTCTCTCCCAGTAACCTTCACCTGAGAATAGCTGTGAGTGTGGTAAGTGTTTCTATGTGCCCACGTCCCAGTCCCTCTAATGTGAAGGCTTCATGTAGGGTCGCTCTATACATCACTATTGACTGACAGCCATACTTCATTCCGATCCCCACTATTGACTGACAGCCATACTTCATTCCGATCCCTTTTAGCTTTTCCTTCGTGTCTTTTTTCTGTCCCAGGACAACATCCTGGGCACCACACTCCAGCGCGCTTTCGCCCCACCTCCCCTCCAGACTGTGACGGTGTCTCAGACGCTCACTGGTCTTGATGACCTTCACAGCTTGGAGGAGTGTTGCTCAGGTGTTCTGTAGAAAGTCCCTTAACTGGGGTTCGTCTGGTAATTTTCTCATGATTCGACTGGGGTTATGGGTTTTGGGGAGGCCGACCATGGGGGCAGATTGTCCTTTTCATGAACTCAGGTCAGGGTACATCCTGTGTTCCTTTGGTTTGTCTATCCATCTGTTTTCATCGTGGTCCCATATACGTATGGACCACAGAAGCCGTCGCAGCCGTCCGGCGTGCAGTTCCGTGCCAGTGAGCAGTCCCCATCCCCGTCCGTCTCCAGAACGTGCTCATCCCGCTCGCCTGAAAGTCCATCGTATGAAGCCGTCATCCCATACCCCTCTCCCAGCCCCCAGCACCGCCATTTGACTTTCTCTCTGAGTCCGACTCTTCTAGGTGTTTTAATATAGGAATTATTACTCCTCAGGTACAGGAAGGCCAGCGGGTCAGGATGTGACTGCCTTGGAAAAGCTAGCCAGTTCCTAGAAGGGGGGCGTGCTACCCCGTGAGAAGCCCCCCAGGGAAACGCTGGGTCAGTCAGGAGGCCGAGGGAGCGAGAGACTTCGATGCAGACTCTGGGGCAGGGAGGGCTCGGCAGAGGGCTGCGGACTGGGCTGGGAGGGCCCCTGGTGGGCACAGGGGCTGCGCCTGGCTGTCGGGGAGCTGGCCCCGGGGGCCACCCGGGCGGGCGGACGGTGTGGGAGCCCGACGGAGGACGGCGCGGTGTGTGGGCCTGGAGGGGCCTCTCCGTGGTTGGGAGCCACACTCACGGGCATCTTGTTTCCTACCTGGACACTGGCTGACCTGCCGGGCCGCTCCCGGGTCAGAAAACAGCGCGTGGTTGGCCCGTGTAGTGTCTCATGTGAGCGGGCTCGCACAGCATTGGTCTCCCGGTGACGGGCTCACTTCACCCAGCACATGGTCCGCAAGGTGGCCTGCCAGGAGGGTGCGAGCGCGGTCCCTGCTAAGGCTGCGTGACCTCCACGCACGGACTCCGCACACTTCGTTCCTCCACTGACGTATTTATCTGTATCTAAAGAAGACAAGAACATTCCATTTTTGTTTCCCAGTCTGGGAATTAGCTGGCTGCTCAGCGTCCCTTTGCGGGCCCTCCGACCTCGGCCGAGGGTGCGCGCGCCAGGGCAGCAAGGTCAAGCTCATGTGTGGGAGGAACCGGGCGACCGCACACAGGGGAGTGCCCTTCCTTATGTGTGATCGATCCCCGCGGTTCCTGCCTGTCGGCCTTCCGATGCAGCGGGGGGGCCGGTTCCGGGGCTGTCACTGCCGCCCGCTGCCCACGCCGCGGAGGGGCCTAGGGGGCCTGCCGGAGCTGTGTGCGCACGGCCGGAGGGGCCTCTTCGGAGCGCCCTTGCGGAAGGCGTGGGTGGACGCAGGCCGGAGCACTCACTCCTCCAGGGGCTGTTTCCCGCTCTCATCACTGCTCTTTCCTCCATGGCCGAGAGGGGTCGGTGGGCGGATGTGGGACACGCAGCCTGATGTGATGACTTCCTGACAAGTGTGTTACAATAAAAAATAACTCCCTTAGGAGAAGGTTAATGCGCTTATCAGCCACGTTAGCACTGGCATCCTGAGATCTGTGTCTTACTGGGCAGACGCTGTTCTCCCCTCGTGCAGACCAGGCCTCCCCGATGTTCTGATGGATAGTGCTTGAAGTCTGTTTCCAGAAACATCCACTGAGGATGAATATCATTATCTGTTTGTAGATTTTTCCATGGAGAGTTTCTTCTGCATTTCTTTATTCTGTGATGGGCTTCTTCCCACCTGCTAGTTAACTAGGCTGCCTCCCTCTTCTCTGTTGACATGTGGCTCAAGACTGCATACTGATTGTGACATTAGCCCGAGTGAAAATGTAATTAGTATTTTTAGTCTGCTCCCAGTTCAAATGCGACCATGCATTCTAAAGGCAGCGACAGAGCATTCGGGATGTATTGTTGTCTTTTACTCCTTATTCCCTTCGTACTCAGCTTCGGCAATGTAGAATTTACTATAACGGGATAAGTAAATGCCATTTTAAAAAATAGCCTTACAGAAATATGATTCACACACCACATAATTCGCCCACTTACAGTACATGGTCCAATGGCTTTCGGTGTGTGCAGAGTTGTGTGCCCACCACCGCAGTCAGCTTATAACATCTGTTCCTTTTACTGCCAAATCTTACTCCACAGTATGAGTGCATCACATCTATCCATCCGGTCATTGGGCATTTAGACATTTGAGTTGTTTCCATTTCTTGACTATTATGATTAACTCTGCTATAAAGATTCATGTATAAGTTTCTGGGTGCACTTATTATCTTATTTTATTTTTTTGGCTGTAACCCGAGGAGTGGAACTGTGGGCTCATGCAGTAACTCTATTTAACTATTCAAGGAACCGCCACACGGTGTTTCAGAGTGGCTGCATCATTTTACATCCTCCCTCCAGCGATATACGAGGGTTCCAGTTTCTCTGTATCCCTGCCGACATGTATTACTATCGGTACCGTTTGTAGCCAGCCTAGCACTATGAAGTGTTTTTCACCCCTGAAAGAGAATATCGAATTGCTAGACATTTGGGTATAAGGTTCGAGGTACTAGTTCGCCACTTACTAACTGTGTGACCTGGGTGAGTGCTTACCTTCTCTGAACCCTAGTTTGCCTGTCTATAACTTAGAGATAATCATGCCTGTCTCGCGGGATGCTTGTGAGGATTGACAGAGGGAATGTGAGACATAATCGTACCTCACACGAGTCTTTATCATCATGCATAAAATGATGCTGTGAGTTGCTGTCCTTTCCTTCTACCTTGTCCATCCCTTTTTTGGAATGAGGTGATTAGCAGTATGTTTTAGAGAGATGTGGGACCATCCTGGCTGAGCAAAGATGAGTAAATAGGAATAAAGGTGATGGGGACCAGGGGCTCTGCATTTTCCACGATGTGCTTAAAGGGGTCACTGAAACACACCTGGCTCTTCATTTTATACCTGAAGCCAAGTCAATAATATGGCTTTACCGTGGCGTCATTTATTGGTCACGATTCACAGTTTGGGGTGGCAGAGCTGTGAGTTCTGACGAACGATGGCCGTGGGCTGACCACCGGCATAAACCAGATCCGAAACTGAGCGATTCCGTCCTGTCTTTGCTGTCCTACTTTTCTCCGCCCCAGTCCCTGGCAGTCAGTCAGAGGCACGCTGTTGTTCCTGTGGTTTCGGGTATCCCAGAATGTCAGGTAAATGGGGTCCCATGGCATGGAGTCTGAGTCTGGCTTCTCTTGCCTAGCGTACCACATGTGTGAGTTATCTGGGCTGTTATGTCTATCAGGAGTCTGTTCCTTTCTCCTGCTGAGGGGTATTCCTGTATATGGCTGAACCACAGTAGTATGTCTACTCAGCATTGAAGGCCTTTGTGTCATTTCCGGTTTTTGGCAATTATTATTAAATGTCAACATCCACATAAAGGACTTTATATTAATATAGGTCTTCATTTCATTTAGTCAGACATTTAGGGGAACAGTTGTTGGATCATATGGTGAATGCACATATTACCTGTAAAAGAAATTGTGAGATTGTTTTCCTGGGTACAATAGCATGGCATTAGTAATATTGTAGGGGCGCCTGGGTGGCTTATTCGGTTAAGTGTCAGACTCTTGATTTCAGTTCAGGCCATGATCTCAGTGTCTTGGGACTGAGCCCCTGTTGGGCTCCACAAACAGTGGGGAGTCTGCTTGAGAATTCTCTCTCTCCCTTCTCCCTCTGCCTCTGCCCCTGTTCATGCTCTCTCTCTCTCTAAGATAAATAAATATATCTTTAAAAAAAATCATACTGCAACCAGGCCACTGAGGTCTCTGAATTGGTTCCCATCTGATTACTTAGAGTAGACTCGAGCCCTGATGTTCATCTCTGCGTTGTGAAGGGACCGCGTCGTGATTGTCAGACTGTTGGTAGGGGTGCCGTGAGAGGCACAATCTCTGGTCAGATTCATGTAGGAAAACTTTAGGCCAAATAAGTCAAACTGTTTCTTTATTGTAGTACATTCAGTGTCTAAAACTTATGGCCCTTCGAGAGATGAAGTAGATAGTTTTTCTGAATGTATTTGACGACCAGTGCTCTTTGGAACCAATCTTAGAAAACACAGATTCTTCTCGATGAGTCGCTTCTATTTCATCTGGAATCTCTCGGGATTGGCTAGGATGGGCTCTGTTGTGCTGCGGTAACAAGCAGCCCTTATGATCAGCTGGAGGCAGGCTGATCTGTGGCTCCTGTTGTGTGTTCCTCGGAAGGCGAGGGCCTGCGTCTCGGTTGTGGAGCCCGGTGGCCCAGGCCGATGAGGGGAATGTGGCCGATGGCAGCTGGCTCTCAAGCCTGCAGAAGCAAGTGCTGTGACCACCGCTGACTTCCTGGGGAAGTTCAACCAAAACGATGTGTCTTGGAAGGAAGAGAAGTGGAAGAGTCAGATTCTGAAGGGCTTAAGGCAGAATGGTTTTGTTCTTTTTATGCACTTAGGTCCTGGGGGTGTCCTTCTCTCAGTGGCGCCCACTATCTCCTCATCCCAGAGTTCAGTGGCCGTTGGGGCTTGTGTCCGGTGCCTTGGGCATCTTCTCCTTCCTCAGGAGGCAGAGCTTTAAAACTAGAGGGCACAGTGATGCTTTCTGGAGTTGGAAGCTCTCTTGGAGACTGTAGCCTCTGGTTTCCGAACACCCTGTCACAGAAGAGCCCTTTCTTTCCGTGAAAGCTTACGGGCAAGTCAGCATGCACTACGCACAAACTGAGCGGTCCTGGGAGATGTGGGGTGGGGGTGGGGAAAGAGGACAAGGACCCTGACTGTGGAGCCTTTTATCTCTCTCTCCACCTCCTTTCCACCCCACTCATCTCCAGGGACCTCCGAGGACCCCCGTCTGGGAGTCCTAATCTCATCTAACCCTTTATCTGGTGGCTGAGTGGGTGAGCGTGTGCCATACAACCAGGATTTGTGTTAAAATGACGGGTGTGCGTGGCCGTGCCCGGCCATTGGGTCACCTGCACTAGAGGAGACAGGCTGGGGTGACTGCAGGGGGCCCCCGGCTCTGTGGGAGAGCCTCTGGGTACTGGGCCTGCAAGGCTGTGGCTTGTTTGCTTTTGCTGTTTTGGGGGGTCGGTAGAGGGAGGCAGGGAGAGTACACATGTCGAGTACTGTACAGATGTAAGGTGTGGCAGGTGCCCCTGGGCGCAGTGTGCGCTTGGTGATGGCCTTTCAGTCTTTATATCCACCGTCCATCGGAGGACCCCCCCACCTGCCACTGCCCCCAGTCCCGGCACTTTTCAACCTTATTAACTTCTTCACCCTGCAAAAATAAATCGCACAGAGGAGAGCCTCCTAAGATCACTGCCCTTGTTTTGGGAGGCTGTGGAGTTTCACTTGGACCTGCTGTAATATGTATTACTCCTATTCAAGCCCTAAACCTCTCCAAGATCAATGATTTGTTTCTGGGAGACATTTTTTCAGGCTGTTAATCACTCTGCCAGAAAGAAAAATCTGGAATTGAAAACTGGCTCTCGGGAACAGTGTTACTTTGGGTCTTGTATGAATGACCAAAGTCCCCTGGGCTGGAGGGACCAGGATGTTTCTGTAGTCAGGGGTTGGGGGAGGGGGAGCGGCTGATGCCCCAGAAGGTACCTGCTTCCGGAGTGCCTGGGAGTTCTCCCAGTGAGGCCTTCTGGGGGTGCGGTCTGATGTTCTTCCCTCCTCTGTGTATCAGGAAACACCACCAGTGAAAACATCAATTCTCAACTATTGGTGTGAATTGATAATGGGGCGCCTGGCTAGTTGCTTAAGTGTCTGCCCTTGGCTTAGATCAGACGAGCCTGGGGTCATGGAACCGAGCCCCTGTTGGGCTCCCAGCTCATTGGCGAATCTGCTTCTCCCTCTCCTCCCAGTGTGCGCTCACTGTCGCTATCTCTGACTCCCTCTCTCAGATAAACAAATAAATAAAAAATTCATTATTCCTACTCTCTTCTCCCTGCAGTATACCGCAGGCACATGATTGTGAGCCATGCTTTTTAGGAAGCAGAAAAAGTCTTCATGCACCGGTGCGTATTAGGAAGTAAGTGAAGTACTCTGTTATGGCTAGTCCTCTGCACACCCTTGGCTGGAGATGACGAGGCACGCGGGCTGCGTCTTGTTTAGAAGCAGGGACAGTGCTGTTCAAGGCTGCCCCTAAAGGAAGCCGCATAAATAGAAATGACACACCCCTGAAGGTCAGGTTGAGAAAAGGAAATCGTGAAGGACCCTGTCCACTTACTTTATTTTTACTTCCTGACATCCATGGCACTGTTTCCTGTCTGTAGATGGTCCCTGTAGCTGAAAAATGACCTGGGCCAGACTCATGAGCCTGGGGACACCGCCCACACGGTTCAGGGCTCGATCCAAGGTCAAAGCCACAATTTCTGTGACAGGCTGTAAAGCTCGTGCATGACCTGGGCTGGCGGGCTCAGGTGGCAAGGCCAGACTATAGCCAGGGGACGGGCAGAAGTAGCCCCCAAATACATTTTAACTGGCCCCAAAGGTAGATATTATATGCTAGGCCTCAGTAAGACCAGAGGAATCAGTGCCTAGAACAAGGTCCCTACCTCTCCAAACTTTAAAGGCGACCAAGAGACCAATGCAAGCAGTGTTGCATGTTGCTTACAGATAATATTAAAGACCAGTTTGCAAAAAAACAGTCAAAAGAACAAAATACACGTGGACGAAATGTTTAGAGTATATCTCAATGAGTTAGTATTTTTAATAGAAGAATTTGTTAAAAGCGGTTGTTAAAACTACCAAAGCCTGGTCATATAAAGCAGCAAATAATTTGCATAAATAATTAATAATAAATTTATAATAGAGGAAATGACAATAATTAATGGTGGAAAAGGTGTGATCTTGGTAATCTGACAGTTTAAGGAAAGAGGTCTCATTTCTGTAATCTAAGAGGTATACACTTAAAAAAATAAAATGCCATTTTTTTAACTGTCAAATTAGCAAAGAATGTTAGACAGTGCAAGTCTTGGTAAGGCTGTCGTCAGAGGCCAGTCACTGATCCTTCTGGAACCCCGCCTGATGGACTGAAAGCCCTTCAAGCATCCATGTCTGTGACCTCGCGACTACACTTGAGGATCAACCGTAAGAAAATAATCCTCAAAATAAAGAAACACAAAACACAAACATCTTTTACATGAAGTTTCCGAAAAGAAAGAACAACCTCTTGTCACTTGATAATAGTGTGGGGATTGCTAAATAAACTACTGCATATCAATCAGTTCGATGTTATGCATCTGATTTAAGATGATTTTTACTAAGAATAATTCAACAGAAAAGTGTTAGTTCTTAAAAAAAAAAGGCAAGGTATTGAATGGTATATACACTGATACGATGATATTAAAAAAAATCCTATAAGCCTCCGCACAGAGAGAAGGCTGGATGGCCACCAACAGAGCCATGTACAGTGTGCGGGGGGCTTTAACACAAACTCCCTGTGCTCTGTATTTTGCCTTGTGCTTATTGCTATGTATTCTGATAATAATGAAAATAAAGCTTAATCTTTAACTCTGATGACATAGCTGTGCAGTGTCGTGTCGAAGTCTCCTTGTTCTCCTGCAGAACATCGGTCTGAGAATTCCTGACTCAAGAGCACCAGGGATGTGGTTTCCTCTGCCCAGGGGCTGTGGATTTCTAGTTTTACGTGATGGTCCTCGAAAAGTACTCTGTGCAATGACGCCTCCTTTCAAGGCAGCTCTCACTACCTCACAGTGCCTGCGAGGAAAAGGGTGGGTGAAGCGGAGGTCCCTTGGGGGGGTCACTGCTGGGCCCCATGCCTGCCCTGAGGGCCTGTGCCCATCTGCGTGCCGGGAGGAGGGCAGATGCAAGGAAGGGAGACAGGAAGGAGCGGGCTCCCAGCCGGCCGGCAGCGGCGTCCCAGGTCAGTCTCCCACTCACAACAGATCTGAGCGTATGGGTGCTCCAGGAATCGCACCCAGACCCCGCCCGTTCTCCAGTGTGTGGCACGCAGCGGGGTGCTCTTCGCGGCGTCATGAGTCAGTAAAAGGGCGTGAGCGGGTGATGGGGCGCTGGCTTTGGTTTCTCGTGTGGCCTCCGTGGCCTGGGGGCTTTGGAAGGGCAGCGCTGTGCGCTAAAAGGGAGCGCTTTTATTTGTTGTGTTTTCAGTGGATCATTTCCCGAGCAGGCGTCTCTTTCTCCTCGTGCAGAAACGAACTGAGCAAGGATGCACGTTGTTGGCGAAAAGCTGGGCCGTTTAGCCCTGGGAAGAATTTGTCAGAACACATGAGCCTTGCCTTTCTGAAGAGGTTCTGAGTGTAGACCTTCATTCGACCTTCAAGACTGACGGGGAGGCAGGGTCGACCTGCAGACCGCTTGTTCGCAAACACAAGACTGACTGTGGGTCTCTGGTCCGTCAGCCAGAAGAGCAGGGAGGAGGAGGGACACGTGCAGGGCGATGTGTTCGTTGGAATGTAGCTCTTGGGGGTGGGGAAGGGGATGTCCCGCCCAGGGCTCCACCGGAACAGAAGTGCCCGTGCAGGTAACGGGCGGCTGATCCCACGGCCACCTGCCTCTAAGCGATGGCCTCGCGGTGTGTCTCCCAGAGTTTCTGATTTGAAGCTTAGAGAAATGTGGGTTCACGGTGGGAGGAGCCATCCGGCACCCGGAGCCTGGCCGCCATGTTTCTGGTTACAGTGGGGGAGCAAGCGGATGCCAGGCTGTCCTCCAGGGGCTCGCTGGGCCATGGGGTGGATAGACCGCGTAGTCCCTCCAGGGCTGTCAGCTTCTGGCCCAGGTTCCTGTTCTTGGTTTGCTTACTCGAGTTAGGGCTGTTGTACTATGCGGCGCAGGGGCTCCACCTGATTCCCCACTGACATCGTTTCTTCCTGGGGAACCGTTGGTTCCCTGCCTCGCACCTGCACACCTCAGTTTCCTTGCATGCACTCGCTGGCCTCTTCCCGTGCCATCTCTGGGGAGCCCCCTGGGGGTGGACCTGCTTCCAGTCCTTCAGCTTACTGATAACTAGATCCTTCTATACCATGGTTTCAAACCTTCCGCGCCTCCCGTCTCCCCCAGCGCTGGCGTGACGGACTTTCCCACGAGCCCAGGAGGCCTGCGGATGCGAGCACGTTTGCCTTCCCTCTCTTTCTCCAACTCTGAGCGTGTTCATCATTTCTCCTGTGGTCCTTCTCCTTCCTAAAGCCCAAGAGGCTTTCTGTCCCGTTGCACGGCCACGTTGTTCTTCTGGACTCGTGAGGTCACCTGCGTCCTTGGGGACTGGACAGCCCTCCCAGCCTCTCTCCCACCACCTCCCAGTCGCTTCTGTTCAGGGCCTGGCCTCCCCAGGCCAACCTGTCCTTTCTGTTGGCCAACATGTCCTCTACAGACCATTGGAAGAGTTACTACAGATATATATGTGAAATACGTGAACTTAGAGATAAAGTCCAAGAATCCGAGCCCTCCTGGACTACAGGATCCGTGAAAATTAGTTGATAGACAATGATGAAAAGAATGAGGCGAGTTTGCACTTTCGCAAGTTGAAAGGCAAACTCTGAAAAGCAGTTTGTCTGACTCTAGAAAAGGCACAGATCATCTCTCACCTGGCAATCCCAGTAGGACAACCTAAGCAAAAAACAAACAAAACTACAAGAACAATAGACAGTGTTCCACTTATCCAGTCATGAAGAACTCTGTCACAACGACAGAGCCACTGTAAAGGATGGAAGGACATTGGAACATTTAAAGTAAGAGAATGATACAAACTTCTTTATGTGACGTGACCTTCCCCCTCAGGTCTCAGACCTCAGGTTTTTACCCGTCTTGTTCCCTCAGTCATTGGCTTCTAGGGAGGCCGCCCTCTCCGTGGAGCCTGTCCTGCTCTGCCCCATCATCTGAAACTCTCTCATCTTCCACTTTTCTTCTCCGTGTGTGTGTGTTTCTCTAGTCTCATCAGATGCTTGGGAACCCGAGTTCATGAGTCTTTGTCCCTTTAACAGCAGTTCTCTTTCCTTCCATTTCCCCCGGTCATAGCCTCTTCCCGGCAGCATCAGGCCTGCTCTCCTGCACGTTGCTGTCCTGTCTTATGTGTCCCTTTCTACCAGGGTTCTCAGGGCTCGGCGGTACTTGGGACTTAGTGGGAGAGCTTGAGGAGTCCCAGGTCTGAGTCCTACCCCGGGGATCCTGGTGTGTCTGGTCTGAGTGGAAGCAGGACCTGGGGAGTCTCCAAGCTCCCGGGCGAGTGTGCCGACCGCAGGGCTGAGAACTCCCATCCCACCTGGTGTCTCCCTGTATCGGGGTGGGCGCCACATGGTGCATCAAGTCTCTGGGGTCCTGACCCGTGGATGTCGCGAATGCCACCAGACCTGCAGCCCACCAGTACCAGGCCCTGGGACAACATTAGTGCGGGCAGGTGAGTGTGAGTGAAGATGCTTCTGCACTGACTGCCCTGCTTGGTGCTGGTCTAGCTGGACATTCGATGAACCCAGACAGACCTCCTCCCTCTGCTCACTCCCTGGCCTTGTGCCTCCCTTTCAATGAAGAAGAAATTGGTGTAACGCCCACCAGTGGCCTGCTTGGCCATGTTGCTCAAGCCCCTCGTCCCTGCTCTGTTGCTCAGCCCTGGGAACTCCTCTTCTTTCACGAGTGATGTCCTCACACAGGATGCAATCCATGTGGAGGGAACTGTGACCCTGACTCTGGCTCGTGGAGGTCAGCAGGGGCTTCCTCTCTGCTCCACACTGTCTGTCCTGGGAGCAGATGTCAGAAAACTTTACCGGCCAGCATTAGCGAATCAGGAGCTGCAGCCAAAGGGAATCCCGTCCCCTCTGTGAGGCTGGGTCTGACTTTCATCACTTACGGTTCTGTGATTCCCAGTGATGGATGGGCCTCCTGGAGGGATCGGGTTCAGAGTGTCGGCTTGCTACAAGGATGATGGATTCTCATAGGATGATGGCCTAATGAGCCCATCAGAGCCAAGCTACAACCATGGAGGAAGAGGGGAGACATTGTGTATTAGGCAGAGTATTTAGAAGAAGGCCGTCGCCTCCTACAGGTGCCCGGTGAGGGCTGATGGGAGCTCCTTGGAGATGCGTGGGCAGAGTGGGCATAATGGTGGTTAGGAGCTACAGGCCCAGAGGCCCAGGGCCGTCCCTGGAAGCTGACAGGACGCCTGGTGTGGATGGAGTCAGTGTCTCATGCCCATCCTGGCTCCTCGTGGTTCTTGCGGTGTGCTTGGAACCCCTGAGCTCTCTTTTGTTCTCCTTCCATTTATCTACTTACCAGCAGGTTCAGGGGCCCCTGGGTGCCGTTGTTACCCTGTGCACTTATTGATGAACCACAAAGAGGACGTCCCTAGTCTCACATCGTTTACATTCCAGGGGACAGGGCGGGGGGGGGGG